>KZ061630.1:112357-259407 GCA_002091835.1 Anopheles maculatus | reverse complement strand
AGCAGGAATAATGTGCCGTAGCGCGTTTCTCGATCCCGATTCGATCGACCAGATTCGGAGAGCCATTTTCTGGAGCACGGGCACACGGATGTACCGTACCGTATAGATCGACACGATGTTGTGTGTGTTTGTGCGTCTCGTTGTAGAGGGACCCAGTTACATATTTCGATCGAAATCTTACGGTGAAATTGAGGTTTCCTTTCTGTCGCTATCTGTTCCTTCTCGGGGTTTTCTTTTATCAGCCTTGTATCGATCAACAGCAGTAGAATCGAGTTTCTACTCGAGTAGACAAGTTTGGTTTTTATTCCCTTTTCGTGTAGATCCTCCACATGCACTACTTTCACGGGTTCTCGGTCGTGTCGTGGTGAAATCCAGCTTGAGCAAAGGTTTCTATCCGCTTGACTTGGTATCCATTAAAGAACAGATCAACCGTATTTATCCGGCTTGTACGAGAACCTACAAATCCGAGGGTTTTGGAATGCAAAAGCACAATTTATCGGTCACGAAAACGATTCATACAACTTTTGCAATGTGTTGGTCACTTGATCGTTACTCAAACGTTTCCTGAGGTTTAGTTCACGGTACATGGATTCGAAGGGACATGTTGTTGTTGAAGTATTATTCTACATACTCCTGCCATGGCAAGGAAGGCTATGCAAGTATATAACAGAACTTCTTATTCATAAACAAAAGGACAGGTATGTTAAGTCAAATTATTACTTAACTGTCCGACCATAAATTTAAAACATTGGTTTTAATTAAGGTTCAATGGTTAGAATACGTATATTAGAGAGATATCTTCACAAAAATAAGCTTGGAGTTTGATGAATCACGGTTGTGTCTATCTTTTGGTTTGTTTACTCGTCATGCAAAGAATATTTTCAATTGCTATCGATGTTGGTTTACAGTACAAACATTACAACTTATGTACGTATTGTTTATATTGCACGGTGTTCCATTCCAAAACCTTGAGTTACTTATTTAAAAAATTAAATAAAATCTTAAGTGAAAGTAGTTTGCTCCTTGCTAGAGTGTGCAGTGGTGTACAGAACGACAATGCAGCCATACAATCCATTTTAAAATGCTAGCATTAAAGTATTCTGTGATTGTAGCTCAACTAATTATGAATGCTTTTCGTATGGTTCAACTGTAGAAGGTGCACCCAAAGAGCTCTAGAGCTCGCAGCCCATTTTGACTCGGTCTCCTGGAGGCCGAGGGCCGGGTTGCTTGGCTTGGCGGTTGAGGGCGAGCCATCCGGTTGAACCTTTTGCCACGAAATGGTCCAAGGCGATCCGGCGGCAGCGATTCCGCTCGTCGTTTTTATTTTCGCAAGAGAGACCTCGCGTTTGACGCGTTGATTGCCGTGTCGTGGAGAAACAAAACCAGTCAGCGAGTCAGAACGTGCACCAGACAAACACACATACACACCGCGAGTCCGGAGGAGGTCGGAATAGCAGTCAACCATTTTCTTCAACTGCATCGCGAACCACCCATAATGGGAGCAGCAGCAGCAACACTCACTGGCTGCTTTCGGTCCATTGTTTGACATTTCGCTACTAGACGAAGCAGGCGAACCAAAGCGCGGCGCAGATCTTGTGGGTAATTGTGCGCTAGGTCCCCTCGGCGCGCTCGCCAAACACAAGAACCTGGTGGGCCTGCTTTAACTGTTCTTCTGGTGAACGGAACTTGCTAGCCTAGTGTCTGGCTGGTTAGTTGCGGTGTTCTGCTTGTGTTTTTTTTTGTTGTAACTCATTCGAATGCTCCACTCCCCGCTCTGCTGCGAGTGGCTCTTTCACCCTGTATGTACGGTTTGGAAATCATCGTCATCTACCATGGGGGGGAAACGCCGCACAATCGATTCAGTTAAACGGAGAGACATAGAAGGAGGCCTTACTGGATGTCGCTGGGTGGTACAAACCCTCAACGGTTCGTTAGTACCGACTTTTACCGTACTTACGGGGAGTGTAATTAGGTTGGTTGACGGTACTCTCGGTGGACGATGTTCCCGGACGGTGGCTTCCCCGGGCTCACTGTCACTACGTATACGGAGAAGAATGTCACTGTCGATTGACACTACGGCATCAAGATCCCCCTCGCCTGCACCAGTCAATCTGTACAGGACAGGGATTTCTGGTGGACATGTCTTGCATCACGTACGTAAAACGGTACGAAACAAATCAAAAGTGTCCCGGTCTCGGG
Organism: Anopheles maculatus; assembly: GCA_002091835.1. Classification (NCBI taxonomy): domain Eukaryota; kingdom Metazoa; phylum Arthropoda; class Insecta; order Diptera; family Culicidae; genus Anopheles; species Anopheles maculatus. The sequence goes on along the minus strand of KZ061630.1, from coordinate 257,208 downwards.
TAGTCGTCCTGCAAAATGCGTAGAACCCTCGTCTAAGCGCAGTTGCTATGCATACTTTCGTTCGATATCAGGACAGCACGATATAATCTTTCATTTAATTTTAATATCGCAATCGCCTTATCGGGCTTATCAACGCTCTGGCATAGAATGTTCGATACATTTCTGGTGGAATGAATTTACCTGATTTTTTTTATCTAGTTATCTTGATTAGCTTTCAAGCCGAGTTGCCGTATCGATAAGTTGTTTGACATGTATATGTTTAATTGTAATGTGGCTTACCTCTGGCTTTTTGTTTGCTTTCTGCTCTACATCGGATGTTGTGTTTTTTTGCTGGATTGGTTTCTTTGTGTGTTTCATTGAGTGATTAAAAATTGCTTGCGGGGTTTGTAAGATAACAACTTTCATTGCAAAAAGAAACACCACACCAGATGGTGTGAATGTGTTTTTTAACCCTCAATCGTACTTGAGTTGCAATGTTTTGTTGCTGTTTGTGATAAGGAATGTTTTATTGTTTATTTTGCATTACGCTGTATGTGCCATAGTTCCAACGGCAGTAAAGTAAGGAATACGATTTCATTTCCATCCCTGTTAAATGTACTATTTCCGGTCGTGCTGTCAATGTCGCGGCGTGTCTTTAAATTCAGGTTTACCCCAGGTACGTTAAAGTTTAATCTCACCGGGTATGTCGTACGTCATGATAACGCTCGAACCTCGCTTCGGAAGTTGTTTAGATGAAACTGTGGGATTTTTCGCCACTGCCAGGGTTTTTACGCTTTTCAACCACTATTCAAACCGTATGTGGTGCTATCAGACACACACACACACACACATACACACGGCAACCACCACTTTGGGCCGTAATTAGATTGCAATCTTTGCCCTGACGTAGACGAGATATGAATGTGACGCGTGAGTTTCCGGCGGCCTATCGCTAACCAACCCCGGCACGTTTCGTGAAGTATTCGAAGCGTTGCGAGACGTAAACGTATGACACCGGTTTGTAATTTAAAACAATTTTGCATCACCAGCGCACACCCCGCACACACACACCTCTCGGCTCCGTAATGCGCAGTTAACAGCGGTGAACGCGCGGGTCAAATTGCTGGCAAAAATAAACCGCGCCCTGGTTGTCAGTTTGCTGGCTGCCTGATGAAGCATTTAACGAAAAGGCCACTCAATCAAATGATAAGCAATACGTTTCGCTTTCTCGTGTACTGGCGGCACTGCGATGATGATGGTGGCCGGCCTCTTTACGACGGTGCCCACTGATGAAGAGATTAACAAAATGCCCTTTTACAGGAGATCTTAAGTATTGTATTTGTCTTTTTTGTTGTTGTGTCGATGCGGCGCTTTGCATTGCATAAGCATCTCGTTAATCACGTCACTAAGCGGTAAAGTTTACGCAAACAATAATAACGTGTTGTTTTCGGGATTGGGACCTTTTTGCTAACCAGCCTGAACCTGAGGATGGCTGATAGTACCATTGTGTACACAAAAAGCATCCTTTCCCACACTGGTCACCTGGTGACGGTAACCTTCCAATGTTAACTTACGGTCGGTACTTTCCGGATGACCGTCGCACATCTCATGCATCCTTAATAGGACGCTGTAAATGACAAATATTATACAACCTGAGCAGTGCAGCGTATATCTCGTTTGGCTAGTCGTAGGGTAATCGTCAGCAATCATAACGATTAAATTCTGTCCTCACTAACGCGCGGGAGTCACACACGATGCGATGGCATGACGCTGATCTCGTTGGACTGCTGAGTGGTGATGGAATAATTTCATTTAATTGTTGTGCACACGGCGATAGAGCAATCAGCAAGTGGTGCACGAGAAGCTCGGACCGTGCTCGAGAACAATTGATACATGGTCAATACACTCCTGGTCACGGCGAATCCTCGACTGTACTGCAACTGCATCACCAAGGGCTATGATTTGTTGATGGTGTATGGTGAAGTGTTAATTAGCGGACAGTGTACTCGATATGTAATGAATGGGTTTTGTATCGCCAATGTTAATGTGTTGTGGGGAGGTTTTATTATAAGAGATTAACATTCACGAAACAAAAAAAACGTTCCAAAACTGGAAATATCTCATTATATGGTAATAGAGTTTGGTGTTTTGCTTCAACCAAATGTAAATTCTCATCTTTTTTGTACGTTAATGTACTATACCCGTACGCTTGTACCTGGCATAAGCTAAAGTGCAGGAATTACAGAGTATTATTAAGTTGTAGATCGTCTATATGATCTTTCAGATGAGAAATAGATAATCAAGCACTGCTAAGATCGATTTATGTGACAGATTGAAGCCTTCTCTTCCAACTCACGATCGACAGGGGTCATTCGAGGATCCAAGTTAGAAATTTTGAGAACCATCTCCTCAAAATCTGAAGATCACAAACAAAATAAAGATGCTCTTAAGAATTTGTTACACCGCAGATCATATGTGGAAGTACTCTTCAAAAACGACCACATTACGACCTGATTATTGGGCAGAACATTAGTCTCGTCAAGTGTCGCCTGCTCATGTCATTAGGATGGCTGCGGGTAATCATAAAGTTTGTTTGAACAGGTAGTACACATGGAACTGTAAATCTAAAATCAGATATCGTTAGGACAATTCCTCGTCTGCGCGCGGTTTCTTCGAAAAAGTTGAACGAAAATCTGTTGAGCAAGAACTTCTAATTGCGTATCGAAGATTTTCTAAGTTATTACTATTTACAAAATAAAAGCAGCTTAAGAGAAGCTTGCTAATCGTCCGTGTGAAGATGGTTCGCTAGTGGCAGTGTCATCGCGTGTCATCATATGTGCCCTTCATTTGTTATGACATTTATTCCACAAGTGGTATCCGAATAAATTGCGAGCGTTCGAGAGATCAGTTTGTCGTGTATTGGGTACCCTTACCCGTCTTTTAACATCATCTGCAAATCTTCCTGCGTCAGCAGCTTCATCCACCCAAGCTGAAACAAAAGCAAAACCAAAAACCAAAACAAAACCACAAGAGCATGGCGCTGCAAGTGCTCTCCAAACAAAGGCGAGAAATGCTTGTGCTAGGATGGGGTCCGGTGGTAAAGCTACACGTGGGATACATTGCCATCATATGTTGCTGTTCGGTCTCTGCCCCGGTTACAATCAACTCGCTACGATCTACTGCGGGTTAAGGGATTCTTCTACAATGTTTTCTCCCCTCCTAACTCCCTTCTTTCCTCCCCGCGTCCGCCTTTTACCACGATCGAAGAACCTCTTTTCTCTTGGGTACCAGCTGGCAACAACATGCTGCGGATCGAACCCGCTTTGTCTTCGTGGTGTTGCTGCTTTGCTCGACGAACGTGTGTGATCGCGTTCATCTGCCTACGAAGCAGTGTGGTGTTCGCCATTTTTGAGCTGCCGCGATGTTTCGCGTGCTTGTTGTCGGTGCTGATGCGGTGGCATAAAAAAGAAGTGACACAAATAATGATAAAGTGACGGGCGCTTGGTGAGCGACAAAAGCAGGACAGGAACCGCTAAGGCAAAACAAAAAGTACGTAACTAAATAAATTAAGCTCGTACGAAACGCATCGTACGGATGGCATCTCTTGTTTCGTTTGTCGCTTTGCAAGCGGATGAGAAAATACGATCCCACGGGTTGAAAAGCGCCCGACTTTTTTTTTTGTTGTGTTTTGTTTTTGTTATGCTGGTTTAGTGTGGTGGCTTTTCTCTCTTGTTTCAGTGTGGTTGCTTGTGAAAAACGAAACAGCCAGACAAGTTACACTGAAGGGTGGTGATGGTGGTGGACTCGAGAAAGATGGTTTTATGACGTCTTATCATGCTCTCGTGCCTTGTCTTTGGACCACTCGTAACAAAGCACCCTTCGCTAGAACCGGCCGAGTGCGTCTTCAGCAATAATCGCTTACAAGCGAAGGCAGTCAGGAAAGTAAACAACTTCTGGCAGACATTCCAGAAAAAAAGATCTGACCATCTCTCGAGCGACACATCTCGATGGAACCGTAAACGTATAAACGGACCGGTCTTGAGTCGAAAAACTCACACTCACCGATGGAATAGACACGAAGTTTGTACCAATTTTTGTCAGCAAGAGAACCTCCTGGGGTTGCTAGTAAAGTAAAACGTCTTATGCCTTCTAGAAAGCAAACGCTTATGTAATGTCCCTGGAGACGAATCTGGCTGGCTGGAGCGGGTTGTCTTAAGTCCGCCGCACTGCTTGTGCTGTCAACGGTCGTCACTCAACTATCATCGGTCCGGCTGCTGCAGTGTCATTAAACCAAATCGCCAAATCTCGGTTGTTTTAATGACTTTGGCCCATCCGCTGGCAGTGTAGAGTGTTAAGTTAAAACCTTTTTTTTTTCCTCCAAACGGACCAGTAACGCCACACTCGAGTTCGAGTCGCTTTCGGAAAGCCATCGCCTAAACTGCGAAGATCTGAACGAAACACAAACACTTCTCGCACGGCGAAGGTCATAAAGGCGACGAAGGCCTGCTTGCTTGGTTTCAGCAGTACGTCGGTCGTTGACGCTGCACGTTCTGTTTTAGACTGTGTTATCTAGTGTTCAAATTAAAATGAAGGTTTTAGAAAACGCAACAACAGAAAGGGGTAGACAAAAACAGGGTAAATAGTAGTGTGTGCCTTGCCTTGGAAGCATTCAGCTGTGGGTACGATCGATCGGGTGGGTTAAGGTGAAACGGTTTGTTTGTGTCTTCCATATGCAAAGCAATCGTTTGGTAGTTTGTAAAAGTCTTCTGAATTAGAAACTTGGCTCTGATATAGCCTTTTAGGTAATAAATAATTGTACCCTTGGTTCAAAAATTGAATTGCTCTGAAAAAATGTTATTTTAAGCTTATCTAATGGTGTGTTCCAATATCCATCGATAAATAAATCTTATAATTTTATAGTATGTAACATAAACATACATAGGAAAACACGTATATTGAGAATAAAGCAAGGACAGTTTCTTTGGACCAACAACTGTACATAAGATATTTCTTGATGACTCAAATGACTGATGACTGTGGGTCTACATTTGTCTGTACAATTTCTATCATCATTGTTATAATAGATAGATCAGTAATGAGAGACACAGTTATCGAGCATTATAACTAAATTAGAACTTGAACCATACAACCAAGCATAAAATCAAAATAATTAAAATTGACTATCGATGACCTGGAAATTTAGTGATAGGGATCGTGAGACATAAAGCAAAACAATTCACAATCTTGCGGTCTTGGCCTGCTGCAACATTCCTCGATACCGCTCACGGTCTAGCGCCGTCGTCTGACAGTCCAATATCATCCCGGTCGTTCTGGCAGATGCACTCCATCTCAGTTTGGGCCAACAACGCCTCCTCTGTCCATGTGGACGGCCTAAAAGGAGTTTACGGGCTGGGTCGTTCGGTTGCATTCTCAAGACATGACCAGCCCACCGGAGCCTGGCGAGCCTAATTCGCTGCACGATGGTGAGATCACCGTACAGCTCATAGAGCTCGTCATTGTAGCGGCTCCTCCATTGTCCTTCCACACATACGGGGCCAAAAATCCTTCTGAACATCTTCCTCTCGAACGCGGCTAAGAGGGTTTCGTCAGTTTTGGACAGATGTCCATGTATCAGAGGCGTATGTGAGTACTGGGACTATAAAGCTTCGTCCGTCGTGTCAGGTATTTTGAGTGGAAAAGTTTCCTCAGGCTGTAGTATGACCGGTTGACAGCCAGTGCTCTTGAGCGCAATTCAGCTTCTACGTTGTTATTGGTGTTGACTTTTGAATCCAGATACGTGAAGTTTTATACGACTTTGAAAGTGTAATCACCTATCTGTACATCACCCCTGTGTTAATCAGTGTTGATACCTAGCAGGGCTGGTGGTGGTGTCAACATAATTTTTTGAAAATATTCCATGTAAAATAAAAATTAATGGATTTTATTAAATGTGTTGTGTGATTTATTAGACGATTATTGATGAGGATTAGATATTAAAGGAAAACTTTCTTAATAATGATTTGTCTTTTATTGTAGCCAATTTTTTTTTAATACACTTAGACGTGATACCTCAACCTAACTCAGCACTATAACGAGCCGAACCAAACTTTCTTTTATGCATCAAACTTGTAGCAAATGTCAATTATTCGATTGTCACGATCGTCACGGCAACTACCATCAAATTATTGAAGCATCGAGCAAATCTTCAAATATCGTCCCCATTAACAAACTTCACCGAACACTGCAGAGCTGCAGCTGGTAAGCAATTGAGGGCACGCCCTTTCGGAAAGGTCCACCTCCGCGAAAACCACTTCTGAATCCATCCATTAAATGAAAATTAATACGATCGTTTTCTCAACACTAATTGTAGACCGTTGCCCGGGCTCGAACGCGATACACGGTGCTACTGGTGGCGCTTTGCTCGTGATCTTCACAACACCAGAGTGGACATGTGGCACATGTGGCTGGTTGAGTGTGGAGTGCAGGAAGTGATTAATAACGACGCAAACAAAAAAAAAAAGTGTTGGCCTGTGCTTGATGTGCAATTTAAGCCACTGTTTTATCGTTTTCGTAACGGGTTTTGGTTGAAAATCCTCAAAAAAAAAACTACGACAGGGAGTTCGAAGGTTGACTAATGCGCGTGTACGCAGAAACAGAATTAAATGAGCAAAAACTTAAGTCCTGACATTCGCATGAAAGAACTGCGTATCACGCCGTAGTACGTGATCGTGAGTAACGTGCGAGAACCACACACAATGCTTAGGTCGTCGCGTCCGTCCAATGATCAAGTAAGTCTGGTCATTCGCCTTTCCATTCGTCACAGGGCGGTTGTGTCATCGGCCAACCGACACTTAAATTATCAGCAAAATGGCCAGTAAAAGGCAAGTGGAGAAATGTGAACAAAAAGCATAAACATAAATAAATAATCGACCCTCCGTGTGGATGCAGAAAATTGGCACCAATACTCTGTTGAGCATTATCCGGCCCTGCACTTCTCGGCTGGTGGAGCTGGTGTAAAAAGCCAGAAATCGAGTAACGAATACAAATGCACCATCGGAAGGCGCAGCAGTACACATTGCACGCGGTGCAGAAATGCACTTCGAAGATGGGAGTGGAAGCAAAAGCAAGAAGTAAACGAAGAAGCACACTAATAAGCGGAGACATGTATGTTCGTTATCCGGCCCGACGACTTCCTCAGATTTGGTACCGAAAAGGATGCGGCCAATTTCCATCCGCGAAGTGGAAGTGGAATAATGCCATAAAAAACGGCCACGGCTTGAAGAAAACATTCAAATTGCTCAGGACTTGACTGCACTTTCGTCATCATTCGTCGAAAGTTGGCCGATGCCGGCTGTGGAGGCAAACGAGATACGATGCACTTTTGCGCAGTACGCATTTCATTTGCTCGAGCTTTGCGGACGGGGGGCCTACATCTGTCCAGACTTGCCGCCGCACGCAAATTGCGTTTGTTACTGATGTGTGAAACGGTGCCACAAAACGGATGACACTGCGCCGTAAGTTCTAGGGACGAAGATCAATAGCAAAAGTGGTCGAATGTGTTTCGACAAACAAACAAACTAACTTGGTCAAGGGTGACTAAGTCATAAACTGCACTTGCACTTTTGCCCCACTGTCTGCACCATCACTGACTGCATTTGTCGTCAAAGCTATGGCCGTATGCAATTATAAACTGTACTTATTTACATGGTCGTTCATTTTATTGGGGTGTTTCAAATGCGGCAAACGGTTTGCAGTAAAAGTTGCAAGATTGCACTTGGCCAATAAATACATAAACACGTCGTATTGGATGTGAAAGGTTTATTCTGTTTGGAAGATAAAATGTACTTTCGAGCAATTTCTTCTTTTGAAGTTTCTTTTCTTCAAGAATATGTGAAATTAAAGCTATAACTGAAATAAAAGCTTGTATTATAAGAACAGTGCTGTAATCAATCCAAAGTTTATTTTTTTAATCATGAAACTTATTATACAAGCTTAAAAGATACGAAAACGATTTTCAGGAGAAGGATATGTTAAAAAAAATTTTTTAGTAAAAATGTTTCATTTAGAAAAATCTCATTTAGTAGAAAGATTAGCTTAACATGCTATTTATTGAAATATTTCAAGGTATCAGCCTTCGGCATCGATTACGGCTTCGATCCGGCTCCTTAACATTGAGCAAGTCCTGGAAAACCGAATCCCTAAGAAGGGCTGCAAAAACGGATTTAATGTTCTTCACTAATTTCGCCTTGGTGTTGCTGGACGATCGATTAGTGTCACTTTAAACTTCGCCCCAAACAAAGTAATCTTAAGGAACATCTGCGGCAGTGTGCGAAGCGTACACCCGACTAAAAAGCGAGGCCGATAGGATTGGATTGAGGATCAATGCAACGAAGACAAAGAACCTGCTTGCCGGATTCTCTGACCGTGATAGAGCACGACTCGGAAGCAGAGTATTAGTTGACGGCGACGATCTCGAGGTAGTAGAGGAGTTTTGCTACCTTGGCACGATCGTAACTTCGGATAACAACTTAAGCAGCGAAATCCGAAGGCGCATTGTTCAGGGGAATTGTGCCTACTACGGACTCCACAAACTCCTGAGATCCAGAAGACTCCAACAACGCACGAAATGCGCCATATATCGCACACTGATACGGCCGGTAGTTCTCTACAGGCTAGTGATGAGAAAAACGGCTCCGAAGCCGGAGCCGGCTCCGACCGGTTCCAATAATTTTCGGAACCGGCTCCGGAGCCCAGTGGCGGATGAAGCTCCTACGGGGCCCTAGGCGGTAATGAAGGTGGTTGCCCCAACAGTTCATGCTGTGGTATTGCTCTCCCTTCCAAATAACGTGGGGGGGGGTGGTATGGCTTTCGTATTTCGGGGCCCCCCAAACGGCGAGGCCCTAGGCGGCCGCCTACTCCGCCCACCGTTTGATCTGCCACTGCCGGAGCCGTTAGTTCGGAGCCGGCTCCGGAACCGCGGGTGCACTCCGGAGCGCACATCACTACGAGCCCTGGACTATGCTGACGGTGGACGCCAATGCACTCGCCATTTTCGAACGGCGGTTGCTACGGACTATCTTTGGCGGTGTGTGCGAGCAGGGCGTGTGGAGAAGGAGAATGAACCACGAGCTAGCTGAGCTGTTTGGCGATGCAGACATCCTGACGGTTGCTAAAGCCGGAAGGATACGCTGGTTGGGCCACGTGATGAGGATGCCGGACTCATGCCCTGCCAGGAAAGTGCTCGTCAGCGACCAGTTCGGCACGAGGCGTAGAGGAGAACAGCGAGCTCGTTGGCTGGATCAAGTGGAGTCAGACCTGAGGGATATCGGATGCTGCCGGGGATGGAGGAGTGCAGCCATGGACCGAGTTTCCTGGAAACGGATTGGACACCAGGCCATGTCTATTAGACGTGCTCCCTAGGAGCAGGCCACGAAAGAAGAAGAAGAAGAAAGGACTAAGGAATCGGCGAGTTAGGAGGTCACACATTTGGCGAGGTAAAGTCAAAAAAAAATGTAAGCCAACCATTTTATGGTTTTAGCAGCCGTATTACAAGGTGCGGAATCTTGCTAAAACACTTACAGCCTGCCATTGGTCACTCTAGCCATCCAAGGCTTCACTACCGTTTGCAAATATCCAGTCTCAACCTCCCCATGCCCGAAATCCGATCTTGCAGCATTCGCACCTTTAGATCGTCTAAGAAAGCATCGGTGCGAACGCAATCTTGTCGTCGAAAATGTGTTGTTCTTCTTGCAACTTCTTCGTAATCGCCGTTGATTGCTTCCATCTCGCTCCGGATGGTTTTGAGAACACTGCGCAAACTTTATAAACTGTACTGTACTGTAGGTTAAACGTTTTTGTTGCACTTGAATTTTTTTCACCAGTTAGTATACAAAATTAACTTTCGATTGACCTATCGCTTGTGTTGATATGTCAAGGCAATCATAAATTAAAAACAGAATCGTAACTATCAAATTTACCTTGAATACGCTGTATATTTTGTTTACCAAATCTACTGTGGATTAATCGAATAACATTAATCGTAAACATTATAAAAACTAGTTTTATTTTTATACTTTTTTAAAAATTTCTTTATTGTACTTTTTGTTGGAAAACATATCCCCCACAGCAACCCCTATGGTGGCATTTTCAATTCGGTTTTGTTTTTCCAACTTGTCTTTACTCGCTTTCTTCTGGCTCAGTTTCGCATACTTTTGTTGTTGGTCGGTGGTTTGTATTTTGTATTTCTCAGCTTTCTGGTGCAGCTTGTCTCGATATCATCAACCGACGAACTCTATCATTCACAAGCTCTATCATTCACATAAAACCGAGCTACGTTTTCCGGTTCGTGGTGGTTTGTTATTATCAACGGTTTGCGCCCCCATTTTTTGCATCCCCCAAAACGCAGCACAGAGGAGCCTCATTGGTGGAGTTCGCTGTGTTTCTACTTCGTTTCATTATTTGAGTAGAATCGGATGTTTATATTTTTGCGTGCTTGTGAATCACAAGAATCTGTACCGAGAAATCGAGCCAGGAGGAAGCTACCGATAAAAGAAGCGATTATTGTGTGGCAGGAGAAGCTCAAGAACGAATCGCGCTGCCTTTGGAACGGTAAAATAAAAGCAATCACCAGTTATTACGGGGCGCAATCGAAACGGATGCTTAACCTTTTCTTCGTATATAACCCTTCGTGTTCTCCTTACACGTAAGCACAAGGAAGGCCAAGCCCTTTGCCATAATGGGCAGCAAGGGGTGTATCATTTGCCAAAGACACGGTCCTGGGAAATGGCAAATCGTGCGGGACAGAACCCCACACCAATGCTCTAGCGGTGCGGGATTGTGGTTTTGATAAATGGACATTAATGCTTCCAGACGATGTGTTTTCGGTGATTTCTTACTTGCTGTTTTTTTGGAAGCATTGTTCGGCTACATAATCGCGATCGTGTTGGTTCGTTTAATGTTATGGCACATTGAGGGAAATGATTTACCATCATCATCGTCATCGTTCGTTGGTCAAGAGCTATGCTTTCTCTGGGGGCATCTGCATTTTGTGTGTAATTCTTGTAAGAAAACTGTGCACTGTGCTGTGAACTGAAGCTTTATTTATTCCGTTTTTTCCGGTTCTTGTATTGTCAGATTCGGAATATAATCCGTCAGAAAATGATGGGGTAAAATTCAACGAACTTAAGTTTTCATCCATTTCGTTTTATTCAATTAGAACGGCCTGGCCGTATTGCCTATTTGATCCAATTCTAGGCACATGAAGTTGAAGCTTATACGACGACTTTCGAATGGATATGCTATTGAAACATTTGGATACTTAATTACTACGAAAAGAGATTCTTTAACATCGTATTTCTTTTATCACTATCGATTTATGTGAGCCAAAAGCGAATGAAAACTCGTTTGATATGTATGTATTAATTTGAAGTTTTTGGAATACAACACTCAAGCACTCATCTTACTTGTACTCCCCTTTCGTTTAACTTAACTGTTTCCAAAAGCTCACATATGTTATTAATTATTGACCGTTGCGTATCTGGTTGCACTGGCAGCCCTGCAATAATTTCGCAAAACACCCAGCGTCTTGCTTCACGCTTCGGTTCGGTTACTTCCACAGCCTGCACTTGGTACGGATGACATATTTTGCTTTGTTTTTATGGTCCTGTTTCAATTTTGGGCTGAAAAGTATATGTTTTGCGTGCGTATTTACGACTTACATCCGCCGTTTTCGTCTCGAGTTTACAATTGTACTGTCTCGCTGTGAGCCTGAACCGGCACAGTCTGAAGTTACCTTGCGTCACCACATCCGTCACCAAAATTTCACCGGTCTACGGTTTCCGCTGGGTGTTCTTGGTGTTTTTGTGTAAAGTATTTAATTTGTTGTCGCTGAATCGTTTTTTCCTTACGCTCAGCTCAGAAGAGAAGTGACCTGGTACGGAAGAAATGTGACTCTTTTCGTCTACACGGTTCGCTTCCCTTCAAGGAGGAGGTTTTTTTTTTTGGTTTTCTACTTCATGTGTGAGGTTCTATGGTTTTTACACACATAAATCACTTGTTCCATACCCGGGACACTTGTAGGGTCTCCGAAATCCGGACCCTGGTTGTTGAGTATCGATCGGGAAGATTGTCTTGAGATCAGGAAGATCTTTGAACCGATCGGTCCCATCTACAACCACCGTCCATCGGTAAATGCTGGTAGTCTCTTGTGATGAGATTTTGCCTTTTCTTATGTATTGCACAAAGGTTCCCTTTCATCTACGGCGAAAATCTACGGTTCGTTGGTAAGAAGGGCAGAAGTTTTGTAAGATAATCTTTCGTCGTGTCCGGGACGCGATGGTGATGTCCGCAGGAATTCCAGCTTCTCCGACGACAGCGTTTGGTAGCAGGTCTGTGTATCTGTAAAGGTTTGTTATGGTGGTGCTGTGTGCGTGTGCTTGCACGACTGGTGTTTCGTACCTTTTCCCACCCAGCTACCCAGCAAAGACGTCCTACCACAAGCCGTCAGATTCACGTCTTTTCTGGTCGGTTCTGTTAGCTTTCATCAATTTCTCTTCCCAATAATTTGGTATTCCAGCTGCAGATCCATCCATCCATTTTGACCATTCTATCCCATTTTACTGACTGGTTTTCTTGTGCTTCCAGCTCTCTTTTCTTTTAGGTCTGCGAACGCTGCTCTCTTGCTGCTGCCTGCTGGTCGTCACGCAAACCGAACCCGAAGATTCCAATCTTCTGCTGTGCCCGGGTGGAATCCGTGGAACGAAACCGAAAGAGAAAAGCCGTTCTATAATTTCACATCAGTTTCGGTGGAGCAAGAAAACGTAAGAACCGTGTGCCCCCGTGTGTGTGTTGCTGGATGGTGGTGGAAGAATAAATAAAATCACCCGAAACGGGCTGGTACGGTGGTGTTCGTACCGGCATCCGGAGAGGAATAAACTTGGCCGAGCAGCGAAAACCGGCATAAATTGCGTCGTTAGGAGCTAAAGTGAACTTCAAAGTTATTACGCAGTGTGGTAAGTATCCGTGTATACGGTTTGAGGTAAACAGAATGGTGTGTTTTTGTTGTATGTTTTTTTTTAACACGTACACGCACATCCATCTACACTGTTGGGTTGCCATTCTAGTAAAAGTTTTAAGTGTGTTGGGTAAAAACAGCTAATTTTGTTCTAGACCCGGCTGGTCGTTTACATTCATTAAATTTTAATTGGAAGGTACATAATGTTCGCACACTCGACTCGCATTTTTCAAACAGCGTCTGATAAGGATAGGCAAATAGGGTATGAAGTTCAACATTCCAAGTTGCTGCTCAAATAAAGTTCCGGAAATTTGATAAAATCAATAGGATATTATAGTTTTTTTATATGTTTGTGTAATTGGACGCATATTTTGTTAGCTCGTCACTTTTCAAAGTCGGAAAATACTAATGACAACACAAATAAGTATATTATAAATATTTTGTGTCCGTTACGACGGTTTTTTTTTACTGACAATCATCGAATCTCATTGGACCATCCGTGGCAAGGGCTTGATAAAGAAGGCTGATATAATTTATAGCAACAAGCAATTAATATGAAAGACTGATGAAGAAGGAAGGCCGTAAGGTGAAAAAAGATTTTTAACAATCCTTTAAAACGTCTTTAGCACATGCTGTTTGTTTTCTATGTTCCATAAAATCATCATAGAATTCGACATATTTTGTCATAGTGCTAATTTACTCCAAAAGGTTAAATTCGATCAAGTATTGGCCACACAATATTGGCGTGAAATTGAGTACAAACTAATGAAGCTAACGAGCATGAAATCAGCTTAAGACGACGAACGGTTTTAGTTTTACCACTCTAAATATATGCCGTCCAGTATGTAACACTTTGAACTATGCTAAAGCGCAACATTTGTGCTTCATTTACTAACTGATTTACTGCGGCTAGCCCAGGAAAATGGCTTCTCGTCAATTCACTCCGTAGCACGTTTTACGATGCGCAACAAATTCCGCTTACTTTGCGAGAAATCTAAGAACACGGTCAGCACAAACACCGGCCATAAACATACACACACACACAAACACAAGCGTTTGCCCAAGACCATGTACAAGACCCAGCAAGCAGCCACCCACGGACGAACTGGTTCATGATCCAGCTCCCTAGATTTGTTAGCAACGGCATTCAATGTTTCAATGTTGCGGCCTCCGTACCAACAAAGCAGCATACTTTCTATGGCAATCGAACGCAACGAATCCATTAGCCACAGTGTTGCGCCAGTTGCATACGCCCAGCCGCCCGGCAACATGATCTCCTTCATCATCATCTGCCAACCGGGGTACCCCGGTGTGCCGCGGGAGAGAAAACTAGATTGGTCCGGTACGACGACGAGATGATGAACTCTCGGCCGGATCTTCCTTGTTTCCTTCGGTTTGATCGTGCCCCATCGACAACGAAAAACCGCTTTTCCGAGACCCTTTCTCCGTGTCTGTGCCGCAGGCGTATGGCGATCTTGGCAAAAAAGCAACCCCACCCTAACGCCCATCGATATCATCAATCTTGTCGCCAAAGTGGCGCGGCACTCGTGATTATTATTGCGGTGTATCCAAAAGGGATGCTTCCGTGAAGACGGGGAGGGCGTCTAGGCATCGGTGTATAATTTCTCCGACAAACTAAATCATAAAATCTCGCTGTTCTGATGCGGGAGCTTGAGAGTTCACGGAGGTCCGGCAAATCCTGTTTGGCAGATAATAAATCTTGCATTGAACCACTCGCCTACGACGAGGTACGTGTGGTGTACGTGGCAAAATGCAGGGAGTCTGTTGTAAGTAAATCACCTTTCGTCACCTTTATACTGCCTTGATGTGCCACTACAGGAGGCGGTGGCCTTTTCGCGTTCCTTCTTTTCTTGCTCCTTTTTCCTGAGCGTTACTGCACTCGTCACGATCAGATAAGAAAATCAAACGAAAACATCTTTTTTGTGGGTCAAGCTCAAACAAAATAGAAAGCATCATCGTACGATTGGTTCTTCTCGAAGTTCGGATTATTACCGGTGTACACAGATTAACCCACCCATCGCTGCAGCTTCGCTCGACGGTACACAAATCAATAAACAAACTGATTAGCGTTCATCAACGGTTGCAGCACCGTAACGGAGCAGTAAGTGGGTGTTTTGGGATTGACGGTGGTTGTGGTGACCATTTCATACCAAACCTTGGTTTAGCTGAATGTGTAACGGCAAAGCACGAAGCTGGTCATTCCGTTAATAAAGCGTACTGTGTGATGTGTGAATGTAAATAGGTTTTCAAAGAGATATTTATTTACTTGATGTCATTCTTGAAGGTATAACACATGTTTGGACTAATGTCCATACGAAAAAATAGTTTTTGAATTCCAATGTAGGTTTTGTAACATTAAATTTGCTTATCTTGAGTACATCCAGACACATGGTCAGATCAAATGAATCAACATCATTACTCTATCTCAATTTGAGCCCTGCCAGTGTCCTCTATTCATGTGGAAGGCCTTAAATTTAGTCTGGCGAGTCTAATTTGCAGCACAATAGAATAGTGGACACTTCATGGACCTAGACATTCACACTCGTATTAATTTAAAATCTCATTAATATACCTTACTTTGAAATGAGGATTTTGGACGAAGTGTGGTTTAATTCGTTCCAAGAATTAATAGTATCTAGTACAAAACTCAATATTAATCATGTCTTTGAGCTTTTAATTGCTAAAATAGGATCACGAAAGCGTCTTGAAAGCATTAAAGAGGATCACTATGAAAATTGTGCTGTAAAAAGTATTTCTTTAGGTTTGGGAAAGGAAAGATTGATGGATCGTTTGATTATATTATATGCGTGTCCGAATACGTCGTCTAATATTTGTGAATGTTCTTATGAGCGTCTATTCACACTGTACCATCAAGCCTAGTGTCAGTAGCTTCCCATTGCTTCTTTCTTGGCCTAACGACCTCTTAGGTCATGCCTGCCATTTCTGGCTTACTAGACTTATTATTACCGCATAGTTGGATAGTCAGTCCTCACTATGGGAGAACGGCCAGATGAGACTTGAACTCCGGTCCTGTCGTATGAAGACCGGCGCCGTTGTCGCATGTACCACCGGGCCGCCCCATAACATTAGCCTAATTAATTGGATACTTCCAAGTTTGTGGTGTGCAGGAGCTATTTAGAATGTTTCTGTGCTTTATCATGCTTTAGCTAAAAGTTCAAGACCTAGGTCTTCGTTAAGTTTGATCGATTGTAGATAGAAAAATACTAGCTAGGGAGTAAGCTTATAAAACATGAGTTGGTAATGTATTAAAAAGGATCCATTGTTTTTTTTCATCAAATTCCTACCTTTCTGCTTACAATGTACTTGTGTTGAAGCTTTGGCAAGGAGCTGTACCATCATGGTGCGGCTGTTGCCTTCGTTACACCATTTTGATTATCGTTCGATGCTTGATTGAATGATGATTTGCAGAATAAACCCCCCGGTGGTCCTGTCGCTGCATACGACAGGGATCGATCGAAGCGGATGTTGTGTGGATTGTGCGAATCACGCTAAGAAACACTAAACCTTCCGATCAGCAGCCATACCGGGGTCGTTGTTGAAGCGACAGTTCACGATCGGTGTGAAGGTGTAACAACGGGTAAGGACGTCAAATAAAGCTAGCCGCGCCGTGTCGCAACGACAATGCCACAAAAAGGTTTTTGATGCGGGGTTGCAGGCAAATGTGTGAATTACGTTGATAATTTGCAACAATTTAGCACCGCGGCCAGCTTATTGTAGCGTTGGTTTTTTTTCGCTTTTTGATTTCGAAGCAAAACGAAATAAAGGTATTGTGAAGTACACACCGGCTACTTCCGAACGGCCCGCGAATGGTAGAAAAAAGGGTTGCATACATATATTGGTAGAAATTTACCTTTTGTCCCGACCCGTCAACCGTAGTGTACCGTAGCTGACAGTTTCCACTGGAAGACATCTCTGCACAACCCCTATAATGAAGATAAGGGTGTCCTCGGTAGTAAACTTTCTTACCCACCTCGATGAAGTTCGTGATTGTGCAAGAGGTTGGCTGCGTTGTTGTTGTTGTTCCACCTCGTTCCGAGACCGTTTATCTCGGCACGGTAATCGAAAACTTTCTCCCAAAGGGGGAGGCTCCGCAACGAAACTTTCCTGCGTGAAATTTATTCAAATCGCTCGTGCCTTACAATGGACGATATTTTTCTGGTTTGGTGCAAAATGTGTTTTAAACGTTGGATAACCAATGTCTAGGCGGAGGTGATCGTTGTTCGTTCATAGAGGGAAATGAAGGATCAGGGTATGGGATAGCTCTCAGGATGTAAGGGGTGTTATGTATGAGCTAGTTTATTTTATTGTAGGGATTGTAATATTTATTGTAGTGCACTAAAATGTTACCTTGGGAAGGCTTGGTGGCATAGTTGTAGTTGTACCAACACATCATCCATACCATCTCTGATTATCTAGCTAAGTCAGATTAAGTAAAAGATGCTAGTAATGGCAAGCCTCTTCTCGAGCGGGGTAGAGTCAATTAAGCAGTAACAGCTTGCGAATCGATTTTATATTGCGGGTATTATATAAATAAACTATTCGCAATTCCCACTAACAATACATAAGTAAGTTATTTCGCATTTAAAAGCCATATGATGCTTAACGAGAACAGCAGAAGAAAGCTCCGTGAAAGTGTAATAAAATTAAAAAGCTCATAAATTCTTTACTGCCATGGCAAGGCTAGGGACTGTAAGGAGAAACAAGTAGCGCACAATCAAATGAATGCAAATGCACCGGTGCAACTCACCAGATTGGCATCTGACCGTCGGACCGTAGGAGAAGCTAATCTGAAATCTAGCTTCAACTAACTGACAGCCGCCGAGTGCGGGCGTGTTGCTGTTCTCTTTTTATTGCACCCTGCACTTTCCAGCGCAGAAAAAAAGATTTGCATTTGCGATACTAACGATTTACTAACTGTTTGTGTGAAAAGGAAAGCAAAATATAGGTACGTATGTTTAGTTTACGATTGTAAATACCTGTGCAAAATGTTTTTTCCTTTTTGTTCTTTGAAGTTTGGAGCTTACTGTCCAAGTAATATGTGGAAAGTTCGTCTAAGATACAATAGTTATAAAAATGGCGTCACTATACTTCTCTTCTTTCTTAGCCTAACGACACCTCTTAGGTCATGCCTGCCAGTTTTGGCTTACTAGACTTATTGTTACCGCATTGTTGGATAGTCAGTCCTCACTATGGGGGAACGGCCCAGATGAGACTTGAACTCCGCTCCTGCCGTGTGAAGACCGGCGCCGCGAGCGCCCTCCTGTTACCTTCCAACCAGTCAGCGTCTCTCAATTCTAGCGCGAAAGGTTTGCGAACATGGGAACAAACCATGCCTACAGCAAATCCAATCGAGACCTGGCAATCGCCAACAATTGGATTGCGAATGCAATTTCGTGAGTGCATGATGCAGTTACCCGTTTGCGCTTCCTAACCCGTCCTCTTTTGTCCCTCCATCCTCATCCGACGGTGCGTTGGATGCATCGCCATGTTGTGTTTGTTTGACTGTCTGTCCGTCCGACCGACCGTCTGTCTGCCTGTCTGCCTGTCTACCCGGGCGGTTTGTCTGTGTTTGCCGGTGTCGACAATTGGGATTTTGGGGTGTTGAAAGTCGCATCCATTCGGTGCCTGTGTGACTGTGTGGCACCAGGACGAAGAAGAACCGAGTGTGACTGTGTGCGGCTAGAAATATGAAACTGCTTCACTGTTCTTATCGCAATATTGTGTGTCCGTGTGTGGGCAAGTGTGTTCCTGACGCAAGCATTATGTGAACGCGAAAAGCTATACTGAGGAGCTCGAGGACATATGGATACTCCCCGATCGCTTGACACTTCACCTTGAGCCGCGCCGTACCCGTAGCTGCTCGAGTGGTTCGTCGACGCGTCTTGCCAGTTAAACGTATGGGGTGGTTATTTGACTTAACGGTACCTGCCACACGTGGGTCATCCATTTATTCAGTTCCGTGCTCTCTATGTTCGAGGCAACAGACGGCAAAAAAGACACCTACAGACAGAGGTTACCAACGGGCGCGCGATGTATTGAAATTCGCGCACCGCACACAACAATATGGCTGAGCGTTTGCGATACACTATGCGCACGATGGTCACAGAACTGGGAAGAATAGCGATTTACTTCCGTGGCTGCGACGTTATTATATTGCAGGGAGTGGGGAAACCGTCGTGAACGGAAACCCAGATAGCGAAGGTTAGGTGGCGATGTCTGGATTTAGCGGAAGACATTTATTCAATTTGGTGGTCCGATATACAGTTTGTTTGTATAATTAACAGTTATGGAGAATAATGAAGGCTAGCAGGTGGTTCTTATTGTAGATCTTCAGATAGTTAAAAAAGTTTAAACAGGCACTTATTGTCAAAGAATCTATATCCACGCAGTCCTTCGCAGACTGCCAGACTCTACCGACCATCATCATGATTCTTCCCTTGCCGGAAGTCACCGTAATCACTCTTATCTAATTTGTTCTACAAACAATTCCATCCACAGTATTTACCACGCCAGTGTGTAGCACACCGACATTCAATCATCCTGCTGACATGTCTATCTATCAATTTGCAACACGACTTTTATGCACATCAAACTCTCCTTACTGAGTTTGCTCCCCCGGTTGTTCGGTACGCCTTTCTACCGAGGACTGCATCATCAGCATCGGTGGAAGCAATCGGATTGATGGCCTCGTCAATCTTGCCGGTTGCATTTATCAGCATCATCCGACCGCGCTGTTGCGATGTCAGACCGGGTCCTGTGTTTGCTTTCGTTTGCGAAAAAGTCACACAAAGGTCGTGTACGGACGGAATAAGGCTGATAAGGACGATGCAACGGAACGCTGGAACATCCTGATGGGCTCGTTCGGAGCTAATGTGGTAGCCATCGTTGATTGGTTCATGGTCCTTTGAGGGGCGATGGTCGTAAATTTTGAAACAGCATGTAAAGCACGGTGTCGGGTTTGTTCCAGAAACATGCTACAATGTTGCCATTTAGGTTCTGTGGAGAGTAATCTCTCATTTTTTTTTGTGAAAGCCGGCTATCATCATCTCGGCATGTCGTCATGTGGCTAAAATGGGAAGTTAATCAGCAATGTGGGTCTTGTTTTGTTGTTGCTCTGAGTAAATTGCGTGAGGTCGGGAAGAAAATTAGATCAAGCTGAGCCATAGACATGTTCGTAGATGTTCTCGATGGATAAGGACATTAGATGCCTTTAGTAACTAGAGCTGGGAACGGGAATCTCAATTCTTATGCCTGATAAAACACATAATGCGCTTCCAGAGAGATGTAAGTGATTTCCAATGTCATGGAAAGTTGGGCATTTCTGGAAATTATGGTATAATAAAATTTACACCTCCAAATTACCTACCTATAAGAATCATATAAAGAATATTTTTATTTATTTCCAGCATTACGGCTCTTCAAGATAGTGTTTCTTGATTTTTACTCAAACCAATTATCTATCTCCAGCGTTTTTCGAGCCCCCAAATGCGTCAGTCTAGCATTTAGCTAAACTAATTTACCTTCCCGGGAGCCAGCATTGAGGCCAACGCTTCTACACGCTGCTTTCAGAACACCTATCAAAACCCGATGCTCCGTTTAGTGAACCTCTCCCGCTCGTCGCGCCTGTCGGTCTCACACGATAATGGTTGACGCTGACAAAGTGAAAGAGGCTTCGCCCCAGTTGAAGCTTTCTAACGCTTTTGCTACGATTCGTCTCTACTTTTTTCGCGTTTTTTCATCGCACAAACCTTTCGAAAGGGCGCGGCGTCTATCGGTTGGAAGGTTGGAAAGCGGCAGGCAGACAGGCAAGAAGGTTTTGATAGATTGTGCCCAGTGTATGCAAACCGGAGTGGGCCGGAAAGCTAAACGAGCGCGCTCGCCCTAGACCAAAACACCCCGTGGCGCTCGGTGTGTGTGTGTGTGTGTGGAGTTTGATGGCTTCTTTCCGCCGCACTCTTTCTTCCTTTGCACTCTTTCTCTTGCCCTGTCTATTGGTTTTCCGCCTTTTTTTTTCCATTAGTGTGCCAACAAAATCCCTGAGCTGGAGCAACACACACTATACCGGCCGATTCGCAACAGCGAAACCCCGGCAGATCGACCGATGGCTCAATCGCGCACTAACCGTTCCGCCATTCGTGTGTCAGCTTTTAGCGAGGTTAATGTATTCCTGTCGCGCTCTGCTTTCGCATTCAAAATCAACACCCGATCGGTGCGCCTCGCACAACCACATGCGCCAACGGCAGAAAGTGGATGCCCGCTTCGAACAATGGTCGATCTATTGGGGGTAGCTTGGGTTTGTTTTTTGTTGTTCCAATCCGGTGCACTGGTGCTGCTACTGGCCGGAGCATTAAGTTCGTAGCGCTCTTGTTCTTCGTGTTCCCGATCGGTGCTGTGGTCTTCTTTCCTGATTTATGTCACAAACAATTGACTAACAGAGGATGTGTGTGTGTGTGTCCTCGTATGCTGCGGCATGTTTGCACGTTATCTGTTTACGTTTGGTGGATGTATGACTTTTTGTTTTATTGTTTGTTTTTGCCGGTGTTTTTTGGTTTGTTCTTCGCTTTTTGTTGTTATTATTTTGTTTTTTTTTTGTCTCAGTTTTATTGGCATTGCTCTGCTGTATTTTCTTCTTTGACTTTTACCTTTTACGCTCTGGTTTCCATCTGCTTCTGTGTAAGTTGCATTTGGTTCTATTTTTTTCATATTTTTTCTCACATTATACATGTTTTTCCTTTTTTTTTAATTAATTTTTGTTCAGTTTGATTATTTTTATCTGTAAATTGTTGCTATTGTAAAAATTATCCTTTTTTATAAAACAAGCTTATTCGATTACTATAAAAAACCTATAAACAAAACTGTTATAAAAATTCTAGTTTAGAATAAGAAAGGTAAAGCATTCGTTTGTACTAACCGAATCCATTTGGGATCCTCCCCAAAAAAGGTACATTTAAACACGATGTTTGCGATGTACTAACATATGACGAAACCGACATTTGTTGTAACGTCAATTCCATTTGATTCTTTTTACAGACTTAAGGCCAAGACCTTTAGGCCATACCGAACCCCATACCGAGCTATGCAAACCCGTTCGTACCCTGTTTAAGGTTATGCCATGGCTATACCCCTATAGGATTGATCACCAATTGCGTTGCTATTGCGTTTTCGCTATGTTTCGCTGTTGGAGCGTGCTTCTATTACAACGGCAACGTGACAGTTTTTTTTGTTATTGCCAGGGTTTTAGAATATTTAGCATGTGTTTGTTGCACTCTCTTATGCGCGAGCCCTTCGTCCTTATAAAAACAAGATTGCTTCATCGGTGCGATGCAGAATTTGCAAGTCCACTATGGCCACCGGGTGGTCAGCAGTGGCGCGGCTGGGAGATGAAATGGAGAATGTATAAATTCCAATTCCAAAACCGTTTGCACAATGATGGCATCGTCGCACCCGTAAGCGACCCCCGGGGAGTGGATTATATGGTTGGGGGCTTATGGGTGAATGAGTTAGTTCGGAGCATGAATTAATGAACGTGCGCACGGGATGGTCACCGTGTTGTGAAAACAATATTTTATTCATACAGCGTACCGTCGATGAACTCTACCCGGTACGCGGCGTCAAACGCACATAAATCCCGGGACGAGCGTCAAACGCTGTCCCGCTGATGCTGATGCCATCTGGTGAGTTGGTGCGAAACTTTTTGCACAATTTAAATATGTTGACAATAACGTAGCGTATCGCAAATTTTTCCCGCAGGAGACATTTTGATGAACTTCGCAGTGGATGGAGAAAATGCAGCGCAGCCTGAAATTAGTTCACATTTCCAATTGTCACCTAAAGCCCAGCCGAGATGGTAATGTACTTGGCAAAATTGGTTGCCAACACACTCGTACCACCCTGGCCGTGGTGTTTCTACTTTATAAAAATGGGTTATGTTAGTGCATTGTTTTGTATTGTTTGAATAGCATCGCCGAGAGAAAGGTGTCTGGCGCGATGTGATTAAGCTACATTACACATTAGCCGGGGAACAAGGCAAACGGCTTTTGCATTGTTTGTAAATTGACACTCGCTCTCTCGTGGTCGTTTTGCGTGAATTGAGAAAGGCATTTAATTGTGTTTTTATGTTCATTAGAATGGTGCAGTCCTTAATTAGATCTCACTTGTTTCTCTTCGCTCTTATCTAATGCTTGAGCTTTACTAAGAAAATGTTTTATCATGTTTGAGTAAATTCCGTATATTCCTTATATTATAAGGCAAAATCAATAATTTCCATACCCTTCGGAAACAATCACACTGTAAGCGTTTTGATTTTGCTTGTTGAGAGAAATGGTGCTGTAAAGACCAACTTCAATAATCGAGGTGCACCAAACGCATTGATCAAGCCCCCTCATCTGAATTGCGAATCGTCCCATTTGGTTTGTAGAGCTGGCCGAGAATGAGCCGGGGCGAGATTGATTTGCATTTTGTGCTAAAGAGAATTTCAATTTTCATGCTAATTCTCTGATGAATGCTATCGAAAAGCACTCATCTGCATGCACTGCGGCTGTTCAATACACTTACGAAAATATGCAAAAACCCGAACGCATTCATATACAATAGCCTGTGGTGGGAAGCGTGGCGGGAGAAGGGGTGGAGTATGGGGCTTTTGGCTAACAAAAGCTACATGATGCCAGTGGGTGTGGATTCTGGGTTGTGTTTTTTTTTTTGGTTGGGAGGGTGGCAAATATGTAGTGGTGTTGTCTTATCTGTTTTGAAGCACCTTTTTTAATGCAAAATGAGTAATGCTTCTACGTGTGTAATGAAATGAGGCATAATACTCATAAACCATTCTTGCTATAGAGAGAATAACATAGAGACAAGCTTTACTTGGCTGTATGTATAATGGATATTTGTATTTTAATATCAAGTCTTGCGGTAGTTGAAGTTTAAGTCACTCTTTATGATGAGAAAATTCTCCAGTTCAATTTCCTTTTTCTGTGTGATCGTCCATTCTGTCCACAATCCATTTGTTTTTATAAAATTTATTTTATCGATTGTACACATAAAATACTCCAACTTTAGATGTGATCCTTTAGCCAGGAAATTCGAAAGTATAAGGCGTACATCCCGACGACCGGTTATTCGAGTTTTACAAGAGCTATCTAGTTTTTAGAATAAAAGGGCTTAATAGGGCTCAGATTCTAGGTACTTATTAGTGCTGTAGGAACGTAGAATCCAGCAAAATCTGATGAGAAAATCCGGTGCCTTATCGTTTTCCTAAATCGTTGAGGAACTTTGAACTAGGAGTCTGTCTAGTCGGAATTTGAAGAATATTCTGGATGAAACAGCCATTACAAAACTCGCCTATGTTAAGTCTATGTCTAAGACTCAATTAGACAATTAGATGCAGCGAAATCAAGATAATTTTCAGGTAAAGCTCGTTCGAAGGACCTTATCCAATCAATTTGCAACCAAGACGGATTAGTATTGCACATAAATAACTAAAAGATACCAATATTTTCCGACTTAACTCCGATGGTTAAGGTTTTAATGGTAATGTTTTTGAAAAATGCTTCTTTGGTGTAACTATATCTCCTACTAAGAAAAACATTACAAGTTCAAAATTTCGTCCAACGGTTTTTCTATAAAAAGGTGCAACCAACGCAATGCAGCGGATACAACGAAAATAGCAAGATGTAATAAATAAACCTAAAAAAAAGCTCCCTTTGTTGTAAACGGGTGAACGCACCTAGCGGTGTTATTATTGGTTTGCAAAAGGCGTTCTAAGGCCTCCCACCAGCAATGATTTAGCACTGTAAGTTGGTTCAATATTTTTGTTTTCGCTTGCCTCTGATTGACTACTGTTCAGTTACCGAAATGTAACGAACGAATTAATATGTTTCCAGAACGCGCTGCAGACAGAAGTCTGTGGCCGTACAAGATGCTAAAGTGAAGCGTGGCAATCGAATGGATTTCGTTTGCCGTTACAAGACTCAAGGCTCGGGCACAACACTGTGTACCGCTTCACAATTAGTTAGTTTATTGAACTCACGGGGGTAGAACATCGGAACGAAACCTTTGGCGTGGATGGTACGATACGTTACAGAACATTCATCACCTCCCCTTCACACATATGCTACCCGCGGGTCGTCCAACGAGGCCAGCACAGGAATTAGTGTCATATTTCGTGTCGTTTACAGACAGTATTGATTTGTTCGATTCTCTCGCTGGAAAGATTAGTAATACCCCAACACGTGAGACAAGTGTGCCCCAGGAAGGCTCCACAAATATCCGTGCCATCCGTGTGTCGGTTCGTTTGACTACCTTTACGTCCGATCGTGGTACAGAGCGGATCGCTAATGCCAGTTCTATTATGACTGCCTGTGGCCAAATCAGCGACGACGATTAGCAACAAACGGACTGACATTTATGGCCTCCGGTAGCTCACGTGCCATTTGCACGCAACGGTGTGGTCAACGCCATCTTGCCGTGCCTGGAGTTGGGTGGTGGTTTAGGTAAGGGGTATAGGATCGTTTGAGGAGTGTGTGTTGTGTGACTGTAAATAGTAAAACTGCTCAATCGAGTGTAAGCGCGTCTTACAATCGATGACGTAGGTATGGTAGTGTCTTTCTTTTTCTTGCTGACGCACAAGTGCTCGGTATCGCGACGTTAGGCAAGCACATGTTGCATGCTGTCATCGGGAGAAATGTGACCGGTGCGTCTGGGAACAGCAATATGAATGGTATGTGTGTCATGTTTTGTAATTTAAGCTTTAAATTGGCACTCACAGTTTAATATTGAAACACACTGTCTTTTGTAGCATAGGTGTAGGTAATGTTTATGGGCGATTCTGTCGATCTAGGGATTTTTTTAATATTTTCGTAACTGCGGCCGTATATCTTAATACTATTCTTAAATCTAACAAATAAATTTAATGTAACGTATATGCTCTTTTGGGGAAATCATTTCTTTCTCCCGACGTTGACGTGCACCTTTTCCCGAGTTCGGTAGTATAGGCTGCTTTATGGGTTTTGGGTCCTCCTCTTATTGGAGCTTGGTGGGAGTTTGTGGCTGATCTCCATCATTTTTCAGGTTGATCTCCACACCGATCTGCAATTTGACGTTGTAATCGACTGGCGCTCGACTGACGGTGGAACACTGGCGAAATATCCAAATCCGTAAACAACGGTAACTGTAAGACGAACGCAAGCACTTCGCCAACGGAAAGGCCACCAGCTAGAACCTCGAGGACTTAGATGCGTAGTTCTGCCACCATCTGAGGCCAGAAAAACGACTGGTGCATATCGGTGTTACCGTGCAGAACATACAACTATAAACATGGAACAAAAAAGAGACATAACAAACAAAGCTACACTAGTCTAAACAGGCGATAGTGCGTATTATCTACGGGACATGGGGAGGAATCAAAAAGTGATTCCCATCTCTTTGGCAAAGTCGAACAGAATCCCTGCGTGTTCGTAGTCCTTCTGACCCAAGTTGTTGCGTATCGGCACTCCTGGAGATCTTCCTGATGCCCGAACGGCTGAAAGTAGTCCGGGTCTTGGCGCATCACAACTCCACGCATGACCAGAGAATGTGATCAAAGTCGGCGAATCCGTTGCTACAGCTACAAATCTTGGAGTCGGCCCTGCCTATACGTTGAAGATGTGCATTCATCGCTTAATGGTTTGACATGAGTCTAGACATCATGCGAATAATCGGACGATCTACCTGGAGCCTGTGAAAAGGGATTTTCTTAGCGTCACATTATGAGAGAGACCTAATGAAGTGTAAAGAAAATTCTTTAATTTGCCTATTTACTTAGACGTATGTTGATCTATTATCGCGGACACCAAAAGTAACTTTAAAGGGAAATTTTTATAAGGTGAAAGCTCCTTTAATAGAAAGCACCGAATAATAATAATAAGTAAGATTGATATACCCAATGCTATTGCTAAATACTTAATTTTATGTTTTGCTATTTCCTAAAACAACAAAGAGCTAAAGTCTCTCCATTCGTTACATAAAATCGTACCCGGACCCTGATAATACTACAGGTGTTTTATTAGTTTTATTTTAATTTGTCACTTCTTCGACTCCCAGCGCAGCGGTTAACGTCCACAGTTTAGCCGTCCACAAAGCAAGCGTACATCGTCCCCAATAGGACAAATAACCACGCCACACTCACATTCGGTGTGGTCTTTGTTTGGCGTGAATTGGCGCATCACTAATCCACGATCGCACGCGCACCCCCGTAGGGGTCACTCCGGGGCTTTGTTTGAACCATCGCCATTTTTATTGCACGCTCTTCATGGGATGTTAACTTTGACTGTTATTGTTTGTGTTTATTTGTTTAGCTTTCCGCACCTTTCATTCGTTTGATGTTATTCCGCACCTTAAATGGATATTGTGGCAAACTTGCAAATATTCTTATCGGTGCCGATTTTTTTTGTTTTGTTTGTTAAATCTGCTGCCTGCATGAGTTAGTATGTATGTTTTTTGTGTTGCATTGTGTTGGAGTGTGAGCTGGCACAAAACGTCTTCTTTACCACTAAATGGATCGGAACAACGGGGTGCTGGTATATGTGGGACGGAGGCGTACGCTTAACTTTCCCTCAAACGACGGGCACATTGAACGCATTGGCGAAAGATAGACATCATGCTGCCATCATCATCATCACCAACATCCTGCAGCAGCACATACGTAGACGAAACCTTTTCAACCACCATGGCCATGTTTAACTCATTAGGCGGCACATATACTTATGGCCGTGAAGCGTGTCGTGCATATTTTGCTATTCAAATTTCTGCCGCCCAACAACATAATTCGATCGCATCGCATAGGTTCGCCATTCGGCGCACTGTATAGGTACTTGGCTGATGGCTTGGTGTATCTCGTTTGTATTTGGGGCGTTTTGTTGTGCATTCTCGCATTTACGGTTTGCACACGAACGTTCGTTAACTGCGTGTAATGGTTTACAGTAGTACAATGTGTCTACATATTCTGTTATTTGCCCTATTGTTTTATCTTTAATTTATGTACAGCAAAAATAGAATAAGACGCAAGGCGTCATGTTAAGCAATAATATACAATATGTTCGATATGATCAAGTAATGTTGAGACCATTAATGGATTCTTTGCAGGATGAAGTAGAACACTTCCTGTGTTACTGTTTCGTTCTCCAACTATATGCAGGATAAAGTAAAATTCCTGACAAGTTTCAACTTTGGCTTGAGAGTCGCTCTTCTTGAAAACATAAACATAATTAAAAGCTGGTGCAAAGTGTGCTGGTCTGGAAATACCTTGTGAATAAGAGAGGTGCTTAAACTTCAAAGTATTTACTCCGATTGTGATTTATTTGAAAGTGATTGAGTATGTGAATTAATATTTTTCTATTTTAATATTTAAAATTGCGTTATATAGCGATAGAGTAGAGGATATTTAATCTATTTCTTATAAAATTTCTTAAAATCATGAAATAATTTAGTACTGTGTAAGTTCTTATACATCACAAGATCTCTTTGTGTATTCTTTCTTCATGGCACGCCGCTCCACATTTTAAGAGTGCAGGCTATAGAGTATACCTTATCACCATAAGTACCAACAAATAAGCAAAACCAATTCAATAAAAGATGCTTCTCCAATTCTCACTGGGCTGGGTATATTAAAGTAATCAAGATTGCTGTTTTACTCCTTGCATTGACGTTCAACCGATAAGGACATCGAACAGATTGGCTGTTATGCTACTGCGATTAAGGCACCATTAAACGCGAACTCCCATTCAACCTTTTTCTTGACGTAAAATCATCTGTTCGATGACGTACACTTACGGGTCGATTGTACTCTCTCTCTCTCTCGCTCCTATACACATCTGATTAAAAAAGAATCCAAAGTTCAGAAAGAAAGTCTTTGTTCCACGATCGAAACGGATGTCCGTGACGATTCGATGACAAGGTAGCTCCGTATGGGAAGGTCTCCCGGAACAGATCATTTTTCTCCGTACGTCAGAAAGGGGTGCAAATCTTGGCACCGAACTTGGGTTGGTGAAATGTGAAATATAGTGGTGGGACGCTGACGCTTTTCCCTTCAACCCTACTACCTTTCCCTTACTCCAAGGTCCCAATGACGTAGACGTTCGACGTATTTGCTGTTCCGAATGGGAGCGGGAACGGTTGTCTTCCCACCTACACACAACTTCATGCGGGGTCCGGCTAAGTTTTTCTCCAGTAGCTTCTCCGCTTTATCTCACGTGCATCCGCCATTGCGCCCTCGTGATACACCTGTCCGATCATTACTTTTCGAAGGAAGCAAAACAGCACACACAAAATGTACACTTAAACACCTCTCTGACGTAGGAGAGCACTTGCGGGCGAGGGTGCGTTCGTTCGTTCTTGGTTTGTTTTAGCTCGGTCTTAGTGTTGCACCGTGGCGTGCCGAGCCGTGAGAGGGTAGTACGACGCGTGTTAGACTGCGTGTTAGGCAATGCTAAAGTTGATCCAGTTGCCCTACGGTGGTGGCCTCCGTTTGTGCGGATGATGTAATTCACGTTGCAGGAAAGAGTAAAGCGCAAGTTATAAAAGCAAAAGTTGTCCCATTCTTTAAACTACCAGCAAGACAGCAGGGAGTTGTGCGCCCGGTCTTTGGTGTTGGCAACGAAGTGCGTGCGAATGTGAAGTGATTCTACGAGCGTAAGATGTGCGGCACCCAGTGAATCCATTGCCCAATACTAAATATCTTCCGGAGGTTTTAAGGTGTTCTTGAGTTGAGGGTAAGTTGGCCGAAGGGAATCAGGAAATAACGTTTAACTTCCTCGTCGTGTTAACTGTGTTCTGACGGTGGTAGTGTTTGGGAATGAAGTTCAATCCGGTTGATGACATTGATGCGCGTGCCGTGCAGTCTGGTGCGTATGGACGTGCCGGATGGACGGTGAGGTTTCTTGGTGTTTAGTATCGAGTTCTTCCAAGGCTTCTGTAAAGTTGCACGTACTGTTTTGCATTGCGTTGGTACACAAGTCGTCGATATAGCCGCTGGTTCGATTCCATTGTAATGGAGGCTATTCTACACGATTCTAATTGTCTTACTGATGACGTCAATGGACAACGCAGCGTTCAGGATTACCGGGACGGTATGAGTGTGATAGGACTTTTATCGATTGTTGGCCTGTGTAGGTGTTACGTCCGACCCGCTGGAATCATCCTTTATCAGGAAACTTTTCTGTCTGGTCGTTACTGTTTAATGTTACAGTTCCGCAGTCTTGAAATCGATCGGTTGCTCGTGATTTTAGTCTAATATTGTTCACCTACCCATGGTAATACTGTTTCTAGTGTACCGAATGGCGTTACCCCGAAAGCTAAGAGCCATGTGTTGCATTTAAAGGTTCTTTTTTCGATTTTACGCATAACGCTACCGCTACAGACAGTTTCAGGGCCATTTTCATTTAGCAGTTACATGGATAATTTTCCTAAATTTTCCCTCCTGCTCCTCCTCTCATGCCAGAACAGCATTCGAACATATAGGAAACACTATTTGACTTCCCTAGTATGTGTGTGTGCGTTCGTTTTTTTTCCTTCTCATCACCATCATCTGGTTGCTGCTCTACTTGAAAAACAGCACAGCTCGTGTGCTTTTTTTTGCTTCTTTTTTTTACTGCACAATGAGTACTGTGAGAGTTGTGCGTTAGGTTTTTTTTTCTGCCCCTTTGTAGAGCATCGGAGGCAACCACCAGAGTGTATGCACCGGTACTCGGGACCGAGATACAGCTTTAATGATCGTTATTGATCTCAATTTGCAATTAGCAGCACCTTCGCCTCGGTGCGGAAAAGTTTTGTGAGTGAACGAATGTGGTTCGCGATGGTGTTTGGCGGTTAGTTGTTTTTCGAAGGTCTTAGATTTGAACAGCAGTTAGATGGGTACAGTAGTATGCGCTGTTAGCGTACGTTTAAGCCAGGGTAATGATTAATACAGTTATTGGAATTATCGATTAAAAAGAAATGCATAGCATCTAGTTGCTATCGACTTAAGATAAAATGAAGGAAAATTTACTATTAATTCGAAGATGTATATGAAATAATGCGTTTTTTTCTCACAAACGTTGATTAAATTGTATTCAGCCATTTAACACGCATCGATAAACCTCCAAAATTTATGCCAGCACTGTAAAAGTCGATGAAAGCGCCATGTTCTGCTCGACCGTCAATGCCGATCTTTACAACGCTCTCGATCGCAATCTATCGTAAGACTTCGGTGACTCTCTCTCTCTCTCTCTATAGAGGATTGTAATTAAATTATGAAGTCAGTCGAATTCTAATTTCTTACCCGTAACAATTATCCACCGCACCGGTTCCACGTGTCGTTGTGCACGGTATGGGAATAGTGGCGAAAAAAAGAACCACAACAGAGCAACAGTACAAAATTCGGATGCAAAATTTTTCACCATTAAGCATTTGTGTGCAGTATAGCGGCGTTGGTCGAGTTTTTGGAGGCTACCGAGTGGTCATTATGCTTGACGGTGTTGGGTTTTTTGTTGTTGGCTCCATTTGTGAGTCTCCCTCTGCGCGAGAAGCCGATTAGTGGTTAAACACCGTTAATTGTGCCACACGACCTGGATACAGACTGCAGACAAAAAAAGGCCGTCAGAGGCAGCGTGAGATGATGTTGGAGGCAGTCATCATCGCAGCGCCAGCAGCAGGGGTCCGTCATTAGAATCACGTTTGCGGCGGGCGGGCACACTCATCCGGCCGGTTTGGCATTGCGGTGGTTTTAGCGAATGAGTTGTTCTACTTTCGGTGTGACGAAGTGTATAATGTTGCTTCATTGTGGGCCGGATTGTTCTTGAACATCGTCATACAGGATATGACACGCTTGATGGAGCTGTTGTTACTTCGATCTAGGTTTGTCTCACCTTGGATCGTGCCTAGGATGGTTTGCTGTGGTTTAGTTTGGCTATGGCCGGTCAGTCAGGTTCTGTTTATCGATGGAATGGTTTAGATACGATATCATTCCAGTTTAAACTGGGAACTTTTATAGCCTTGTATTCGCTTTTACTACTCATCAAGAATGTGTATGAATAATGCAACCACGGCGTAATAACGTGTATGCGTTTTATTTCTATCTCTTCCTCCAATATAGAACTTTTTATCTTCTCATTAGTTAGTTACTGTCCTTCTTCATGCGTACGTCAATGTTCCAGTATGGATACTTCATTCAGAATGCAGGAAATTTGCACCTTGTGCGGAACCGTTCCTAAACTGAAATCGACGAAAATTCTCCATTCACCGATAAGATCTCCCAGCACATCGTCAAACCCAAACGTTCCCAGATCGACCATATCGAACTTTTCGACGTGCTGGAAAGGATAGTTTTGTGTTTTTCGTTTTATTCAGTACTTTTACTCAGGCAGGCACATGAAAGCTACACAAAACTCACCCCTTTCCGGTAAGGACAATTGCTTTGGTTCAGATTCTTAGTAACTGGGTACCATATTTCGGTACTGGCGTGCATCGCCATGCAAAGATTGAACGCACTCTTGGTGTACGGTGTTGGATGCCACTCGCCGTGATCTAGCTTATGGGTGTATATCGATACCTGAAAAAAGGAGCAGAAAAAGGAAAGATAAGTGGTCCCGGTGGCCAATGAATCCAGCTCCCTACTTACGCCCCACGGTGGATAGATGTGTTGGGTGAATGTCACCTCTCCGTTCATAACGAGCTTTTCGTCCTCGGAAAGATATAACTGCATCTTGGAAAAATCCAACGGGAATGGAGCGGCCTTGCTCGGGTTAGAGCAGGACTTAAACAGTCTGTTAACCTCCACTACAAACACGCCCTAGAAACAAAAAACCGAAAGCCAACCGAGCGATAGTCTGCTGTGAGTACTTTCTAGTGCAAGAACGTAACATTTGAGATTTCAACTTTTTACCGACATTTGCCATGTTGATCAGAACGGAAAGCCACAGAGTGATGTACCGCATGATGTTGTTTGCGCTGGAAGAAATCGTCTGCCGTGAAGGACGAATGTGTGCTGCACAATGTACTAGGAAAAGTGGTCATTGCGTGCTAGTCGCTAGTTTTCGATACCGATCGGAACATAGGTGTATCGTACAACTAGCTGTAACGTTAATCGTGATACGTATGTATTAGCTTAGTTTCATTTACTTTCGAAAACAACTTTCGATTGTTTAATGTTGAAAAACAACACAACATCGAGATGCGGTGCAACGTGCACAACAATGTTTGAAAATGATAATGGCATCTGTGTGATGTGTGTAGTATGTTAGATAATGCAAAATTTACGCTCACTTCCTGTAGATATTTTCAGTTGTGCGAAAAGCTCATGTAGTACTGTTGGGTGTTATGTAGTGAGAACACGTACTGCATTCGATGGAGGAGGTACCCTACCGAGTTCGTTCTAACTGACATAAAAAACAGTTTGCTGGTCCAAGTCCTTCTAAAAGTGAGACCTTCAAGTAACGTAATACGTGAAAGGCTCGTATAGCACTTACCAGCTCCCTCAATTCACAGCTCACAGCCTAGTGCATTAGAGGATTTTTTATCTGCATATAACACAACAAGATCTAGAAATGATCTATTTTTTGCAGTTTCTATCTCTTCCTCCAATATAGAACTTTTTATCTTCTCATTAGTTAGTTACTGTCCTTCTTCATGCGTACGTCAATGTTCCAGTATGGATACTTCATTCAGAATGCAGGAAATTTGCACCTTGTGCGGAACCGTTCCTAAACTGAAATCGACGAAAATTCTCCATTCACCGATAAGATCTCCCAGCACATCGTCAAACCCAAACGTTCCCAGATCGACCATATCGAACTTTTCGACGTGCTGGAAAGGATAGTTTTGTGTTTTTCGTTTTATTCAGTACTTTTACTCAGGCAGGCACATGAAAGCTACACAAAACTCACCCCTTTCCGGTAAGGACAATTGCTTTGGTTCAGATTCTTAGTAACTGGGTACCATATTTCGGTACTGGCGTGCATCGCCATGCAAAGATTGAACGCACTCTTGGTGTACGGTGTTGGATGCCACTCGCCGTGATCTAGCTTATGGGTGTATATCGATACCTGAAAAAAGGAGCAGAAAAAGGAAAGATAAGTGGTCCCGGTGGCCAATGAATCCAGCTCCCTACTTACGCCCCACGGTGGATAGATGTGTTGGGTGAATGTCACCTCTCCGTTCATAACGAGCTTTTCGTCCTCGGAAAGATATAACTGCATCTTGGAAAAATCCAACGGGAATGGAGCGGCCTTGCTCGGGTTAGAGCAGGACTTAAACAGTCTGTTAACCTCCACTACAAACACGCCCTAGAAACAAAAAACCGAAAGCCAACCGAGCGATAGTCTGCTGTGAGTACTTTCTAGTGCAAGAACGTAACATTTGAGATTTCAACTTTTTACCGACATTTGCCATGTTGATCAGAACGGAAAGCCACAGAGTGATGTACCGCATGATGTTGTTTGCGCTGGAAGAAATCGTCTGCCGTGAAGGACGAATGTGTGCTGCACAATGTACTAGGAAAAGTGGTCATTGCGTGCTAGTCGCTAGTTTTCGATACCGATCGGAACATAGGTGTATCGTACAACTAGCTGTAACGTTAATCGTGATACGTATGTATTAGCTTAGTTTCATTTACTTTCGAAAACAACTTTCGATTGTTTAATGTTGAAAAACAACACAACATCGAGATGCGGTGCAACGTGCACAACAATGTTTGAAAATGATAATGGCATCTGTGTGATGTGTGTAGTATGTTAGATAATGCAAAATTTACGCTCACTTCCTGTAGATATTTTCAGTTGTGCGAAAAGCTCATGTAGTACTGTTGGGTGTTATGTAGTGAAAACACGTACTGCATTCGACGGCGGAGGTACCCTACCGAGTTTGTTCTAACTGACATAAAATACAGTTTGCTGGTCCAAGTCCTTCTAAAAGTGAGACCTACAGGTAAGGTAATACGTGAAAGGCTCGTATAGCACTTACTAGCTCCCTCAATTCACAGCTCACAGCCTAGTGCATTAGAGGATTTTTTATCTGCATATAACACAACAAGATCTAGAAATGATCTATTTTTTGCAGATTTATCTAACATTATTTTAAATCCTAGTCAACGAGAGCCATGTTGATCAGAACGGAAAGCCACAGAGTGATGTACCGCATGATGTTGTTTGCGCTGGAAGAAATCGTCTGCCGTGAAGGACGAATGTGTGCTGCACAATGTACTAGGAAAAGTGGTCATTGCGTGCTAGTCGCTAGTTTTCGATACCGATCGGAACATAGGTGTATCGTACAACTAGCTGTAACGTTAATCGTGATACGTATGTATTAGCTTAGTTTCATTTACTTTCGAAAACAACTTTCGATTGTTTAATGTTGAAAAACAACACAACATCGAGATGCGGTGCAACGTGCACAACAATGTTTGAAAATGATAATGGCATCTGTGTGATGTGTGTAGTATGTTAGATAATGCAAAATTTACGCTCACTTCCTGTAGATATTTTCAGTTGTGCGAAAAGCTCATGTAGTACTGTTGGGTGTTATGTAGTGAGAACACGTACTGCATTCGATGGAGGAGGTACCCTACCGAGTTCGTTCTAACTGACATAAAAAACAGTTTGCTGGTCCAAGTCCTTCTAAAAGTGAGACCTTCAAGTAACGTAATACGTGAAAGGCTCGTATAGCTCTTAATAGCCCTCAATTCACAGCTCACAGCCTAGTGCATTAGAGGATTTTTTATCTGCATATAACACAACAAGATCTAGAAATGATCTATTTTTTGCAGATTTATCTAACATTATTTTAAATCCTAGTCAACGAGACGTTTACGATCAATGTCATGTGAGCGAAATCTTCGCATTGACCCACTATTGATAGTAGGGTTTGTCGATGAAATTTTATGGGCAATGCATTGCTCGTTATCAACCAGCAATGGTGACACTCTAACGCTGGTTCTTTCAATTTACTCGAATCGAAGTACTTTTAATCCCACAACTCGATCTTTATGGAACCGCATAGTAGTACACCCTTGAGAGATCTTTATGGAACAACACGACTCTCCCGATAAGACAATACACTATACGATACGGTGCGTACATACACGATCAATATCACCCCTTCCACGGTCTTGTGCAGGCCATTGTTGACTTAATGAGTCAGCTGCTAACACCATCTCCATGTCACACACTCACAAACAAAAGGTAAAGGTTGAGGTGTAAGGTGTTTCCATTTCTACATTTTATCGCACCTTAGTCAGTGCTGGGTGGCACACTGTTAGTAGCATGTGGTTTTAGTGAATCAATTGGAGTACATTGAGTCATTTGATGCACAATTATACATCATACAGTGATAGGACTAGGTAACACAACTAGCGCTTCATCTTCACGTGTCTACGGCACCCGTAATGACTTGGTCATACGGTGAACAGATGTCGTTTGCGTGTTGGAAGAAGAATCGAAATTAGGGGTTAAAAGTGATGTGTCTGTTTGTGGCTCTTGTTAGCTTATTTTAGGACCTGCGTTTGTGTTTGTGTGTACGCTTCCCTACCTTGTCAGCTATGGGGTGTTTCGTTATCTGACATTTTGCATCATCAACCCACCCATATTCGATTCCCGAATATTTGTCTTGGGTTATTACTACGCTATCTGACACCCATACCCGTGGACATACGCTCCGTAAACTCTTACCGCACGTTTCCGTTTCGATTTCCACACATTTACAGATAGCACAAGTCGGGCGCTCGTGTGTCGCCCTTTGCGTCTGCAACTGCTACAAAACGGCCGACCAGGGGTCGTGCATTTCCATCGATTGGTGTGAATAAAACATGAATCTCGTCAGTGGTATCGGCGCTTCGTACGAAACGGTTGGCACAACCGTACAATCCCCGTTCGATCATTACTTCCTGAGCTGATGGAGGTCTACTGAACGGGAGCAGCACGGCTATTAACTGACAAACCAATATTCGGCATACCCCTGGGGATCTGGAAGGATAATTCATCGTGTGGATAGGAAGCGTCTTGTGTCAGCGCGGTGTGTTCTCAGCATAGGAAGTATTCTGTCGCTCTCTATTTAACCTGTGCAACGACAATCAAACCATGGGTAAAATAAATGCCAGCCACAGCAGTTACTGTTACGATAGCATGTTTAAGCGGTCCGACGATAAGTATCTACGGAGCTGCAGCAAAGTCGAACCGATCGATGATGATGATGACGATGATGAGGACGATGAGCGGTCAAATGAACCCCACCGTGGGCCACCGGTTCAGGATACATGGCGTGCGGATAAACTCGATGACCTACGCAGCACGGCGTCCGGAACGTCTGATGAGGATGATGATGAGGAGCAGAAGACACGTACCATCCGGTACGTACCGGAAATTGTGGAACGAATCGACGAGAATCGGTTGGTTTATCGTGCGGAAGGTAACGCCAACATTGTGCTTTCCCTGTCGGACAACAAGCATGTATTGCGGATGCGCAAATCTACTGTCGAAACCCGTGAGGGCAAAGGTAATTATCCATTAATTACGTCGCACTTTTTTGTGTTTTGGTCGTGCCAAGCGTTTACACTGAAGCTTCTTTCTTCGTACAAAAAAAAAACGCAGGTGATTCCAACGTCGATCTTCGACGGTTCGTCAAGTACTCGCAGGTCATCGCGAGCCAGTTTTCGGAGTGTTACGTTCCGGCGCCCAAACTGGCCCATCTAAACACATGCAATCTGCAGGCGTTTAATGAACGATTGCGATGCTTTCGTCCTGGTAGGTACATGCAACAGAAACAATGCGCTTCAGCTAACTAATACGCTTCCATTTACTTTCGTTTTAGCCATGAGACTCGGAAAGGAAGTGCGAGAGCTGGATGGCATCCTTTACCCGGACGTAGCATTCTTGCCGAAGTGGCTGTATCCTGCGCGACTGCGGGACTTCAGTCAGGTGTGTTCTAATTTATTGGTTTCCTTTTTCCAGCCCTACACAATTCACGCATGCACGTTCCTTGAAGAGATGCTTCCAAGAACTGGTGGCAATTTACACGAATTACCCAGTCTGCTGTGTTGTGGTGCGTTTGCCTCCATCAAACTGAAGTTAGGATAAGCTCAAGGGTCCTTTTTTGCTTCGCTCAACGAGCGTGCATACATAAATATCTCAATTGTTGTTCGTACGGGTAGCATCTTGTGTTTATCGTCGACGAGCGTGCGGCATTCGAAATGTGTTCTCGGAAAGCGAAAGGTACTTTATTTTAGTGCTGGCCCTTGTAGGATTCAGACGAACATGCCTTCACGTGCATGTGCGAATATATGGTTACTAACAATACATCGTGTGCCGTACGTACCGCTGATTTGTGAAGGTATTTTTTAACCATTTTGGTTGGATTGGAGATGAGAGCATATGAAGCACATGAAGAATTTATAAATTAAACCAAATTCTAGCGTCAGTCAAAAGCTGTACTGCATGCACCCAGCTTTTATTAATGATTTATTCAAAAGCAACTAGTAATCATCTGTTCCGTTGTTCTGACGCGCTCTTTATTGTCTCTGACAGGACCCTAAAATCTCTTCCACACCAACCAACTACCAGACGTACTGTGTCGAAATCAAACCGAAGCAGGGCTGGCTGGCGTACGAATTCTGTGATAACATTCCCCTTCCGGAGCTGACCAACGGTGGGGACCTTCGGAAGTGCCGTTATTGTTTGCATCAATATTTAAAGGTAAATCGGTTCATATAGTTTAGTCCCTGTTCGCGCGAGCCTCCACTGTGCGCGCGGTATGAGTTCTAACGATCCTCATTTTTTATGTCCATTGTGTACTTACAGCTCCAAAAGAAATCGATAGCAAAAATTAGTAAATACTGTCCATTGGATCTCTACTCTGGGTGAGTACGAAAACGACCGACTGCGTTTAAGGGTTTGCCAGAATGTGCCAGAACGAATGCTACCGTCTTTCACAACAAGAATCTTCGCCCGTAAGGGGTTTTGTACGATCTCAAGGCTCCTCCGCTCGTGTCTCGCGTATTTTTGCAACTGCGAAACCACGCGTTCAGCTAGCAACGTCGTGTGTTTGAGTCTTTACGGATTGAGTTTTCGCATTTCATTCAGATAGACAGACAAGAGACCGCGGTGACCAAAAATAGCGATCGATAGCGTGAATCGCTCGTTAGGGTTTTGTGCTGCTGCTGCTGTTTGCTGCTTTCCGCAGAAGTTCGCACGTCAAATAGCCGAACGTGCGGCAACAGGTTATCGACGGATTCATCGGACACACGGTATTTTGCGGGTGTCACTCAGTAGTAGGACAAACCACCACCATCACCACCACCGGTGACCATTGCTCATGTATGGGGGATGCTTGTTTGTGTTTTTTTAATGCTTGCGATTGTTTGTTCACTTGGCTTAAAATAAGAACGGTTTATTATACGGTACCGTGGCGACATTCACGACAAAGGAGTATATTTCACCGATCGAACTTCTGCTCAAGGCGAACGACAATATCGGTACGATCCGGTTAGGAGATTATCTTTATTTTGTTGTTGCACGTTATTTGCACACAACAACATTTTCCCACCACCATCACCCCGGGACGGCGTGTGACGCAGGTTTTCGGCAATTTTCCTTATGACGCCACATGTCACAGTTTTTGTTTTGCTTTTTGTTGGTACCCGTGCTATCGTGCTACACGCGTCCGGGAATGTCACCCCCAAAAAGCATCGGCAGGTGGCATTAGTCATCGTGTCCAACTT
Organism: Anopheles maculatus; assembly: GCA_002091835.1. Classification (NCBI taxonomy): domain Eukaryota; kingdom Metazoa; phylum Arthropoda; class Insecta; order Diptera; family Culicidae; genus Anopheles; species Anopheles maculatus. The sequence continues at coordinate 217,462 of KZ061630.1, read as the reverse complement.
CCTCCTTCCTTCGGTGTGGCAACCGAAACTACCCCATACGTGTGTGTGTGTATTGTGTGGGTTATTTATATTGATGAGTGTGTAATTTTGAAGCACAAAACCATAAACATGATACCACGAGCTAGCAAGCGGCCACACATGGCAAAAAGAAAACCGAAAAAGTACACCTCGATGTCTTGGGTTTTTTTATTTTTACTAAACAAACATACTTACGTGGACTATTATCGGAGTGTGAGCGTGAATCGCCGGTTGTGGAGCGTTTTGTTACACAATTTGGGAGCCAATTAGACTCGGATGTTGTCTGATTATTGCAATTAAACGTGTCTGATAAGATAACACCGACGAGCATGAGACATTGGATTGAGCAGGTTTTTCGCTTCTTTTCATGTGTTTCTAGTAGTAGTTGTGACACACATTAGACGTTTGAGCGTCTGTATCGGTTTGTGGGCAAAACTACTACTTACTAAATGGGTTAAATTCGAACCTTATGAAGCTAAATCGCCGTTGTCGCAATACGATCCATGGGAAAATATCGTTCGACGTTTTTGTACAGTTTCGGCCGATTCCTTGCACGAATGTGTCTTTCAGTTATCCAAGTCCTTTGCGTCGATCTCTGTGCAAGCCGCATGCATGTTCTCGGTGAAACTCAAGCACAAGCAACTGACCTTTAGGCATTAATTATGACTGACTTGTCTTGTCCGTATCCTGTGTGTTGTGTGCGTACGGTTCTTGCAATTGATTGCAGCACCGCTTTCTGGTGGTGTGGCAGCCCCTACATGTATACGGCAGATTTCTCCCGTGTGCCGAAAGACCCGAACACAAACAGCAGGACAAGCGAAGATGATGCACCTCACGCATCGTCGCATCACATCGGTTATAAATAAAATTCAATTATTGCCGTTGCCGTTGGTTGGATGCCCCAAAAATATCCCGGACTCCCGGAATATAAATCGTTGTCGTTGCACGGTTGTCGTCGCTCTAGCTAGTTGGCCCTAGATCTGCGGCGGCACTCCGGCAAGAGATGGTGTGGCGCACAGTTCAACCATCATCCAAAAACCGGTCGCGGCTTGATCTCGTTTGGGTCGTTGTACACTACGCAGCTGCAGCGCTGCATTTTACGTGATCCATGCACTTTCGAATCGGTTTTTTTTGTTGTTGTTGGTTGGTAGTTTTCTGCAAAACATTCAATATTTTACCGTTACGGGGTGGTGTGGTGGTGGGGGCACCCACGGCGCAACTGCTGTGGGCAATTACTGTTCCCTATCCCAACGCAACGCGCCACCCAGCACAGAAGTGCGAAACACTGGGCGCACACAATGCGAAGGCGGTGGGTGAGAATGGTAGAGATTTTGCTAGGAAATCACGCCACACCAGTGTTATAGAGTCACCCGGCGACCGGAGATCAGGTTCGACGATTTTGAATGATCTTTTTTTTGGGGGGATATTTTTAGTTTTGCGTGTTGTGTATATGCAGCAGGGCGTGTGTTGTTGTCACATACGTTATATCAATTCGGTAGGAAAGGAAGGAAGGGCGAATGGGGGTAGTATAGGGCAGCATGATAGTGCATGGGAAGGATAGAGGAAAAGAAAGTGTGTAGTGGTAAGTAGCGTGAAAAGAGGTCCTCGTTGGTAGCCGTCGATCAGTGATGTCAAACACATTTTGACTCGCGGGATGAATAGTGTAAAAAATGGAATAATTGAGGCTGTATTCTTCTTTCTTGGCCTAACGACCTCTTAGGTCATGCCTGCCATTTTTGGCTTACTAGACTTATCACTACCGCATAGTTGAATAGTCAGTCCTCACTATGGGGGAACGGCCCAGATGAGACTTGCATCCCCGATCCTGCCGTGTGAAGACCGGTGTTGCTGTCGAATCTACCACCGGACCTCCCCGGTTGAGGCTGTATTAAACATGTTGAATCGTTGCCTCTGTTTCGGTTGGTGGTGTGCATTTGAGAGACATCATCATTTCCATGGATCAGGCGTACAAATCGAGCTGAGTCTCGTGGATAGGTTGTGTGATGTTGACTTTGAGGGCGTCGATTGCTTGCAGTTGATTAGTTTTGGTGTGGACCTCGTGTCCTAAATACGAATCGTCCTATTTCCATCCACAAATTAGCCATTTAGCTGAAGACAGTTTTTCAAGCAAACGGATCTGTTGCAAACTGGTGTCTCTAGGTGTCAGAAATTAATCGGCAGAGTGGACAGATATTAAGCAGACCAGCCCTCTCGACAGGTTTACACCACCTCTTTGCTATCCTAAAATAGACGAAAAACATTACTAATTTTGCTTTCACAGATATTAAATTTTGTTTGGGTAAAACATAATACACGTGCTAATACCAGAAAAACGTTCTACTTCCCAACAATTAATTGGCTGAATTTTCCATTGCAGCGACTTGATTGACAGCATTTTTGGGTCGACATGTTTGACATGCCTGTGCTTTCGCACATCGTGAACTGCAATGGAGCCGCTGTGATGTCGCTTTCGTTTGATTTTGTTCGGTTTGTGCGCTTGACATGGCTCAGCTCAGCCGAGGTTGCAAAACCATTTACCGTGTCTGAATAATGTGGGACTGCGTAAACGAGTGTGCACACACATTGGTAAATTTTATAAAGCAATAAAACGACGAAATGTTATTACTTGGGAATATGCCACAGGGCAACAAGATGCATATCCACTGTGTCGACCTTCTGTTCGGTAGCTGTTCTAGGAGGACAAGTTTTCAAAATTTATGCACATTCCAATTGCGATGCAGCAACAACAACAGCGACACGTGCAGGTCGTGTATTGTTTTTGTTTCACTTTTTAACAGCATCCCCGCACGATTTTGTCGTCTGTGTGGTGCTCTCTGCAGCGAAGCAGTTTGACCAAAGTAATCGTCTCCCGCGTGCCTTTCATAGGCATGCAAACACGGTCGCTTTTTGTTTTGGGTGTGTGTGGTCTTTGCTACCTAGCACTGCACGTAGAGAAAAGGTCAAGGAGCACTGGAAAGTTGCTGCTGTTTGTTCCATTTTAGGTTTCGCTGCCCTAGAAGACCTGTCCCTTCTACATCCGTTTAGGTCCGTGCCGTGTGCGTTGGCTTTTGCATACAAATGATCCAACCTAGCATTGATAAAAGCATCGTTGATGATTATTTATTGCATTCACTTTATTCCGAAATTGATTGAAACAAGTTATTAACAACGTCCATTTTAATGACGTCCTCTTCTTTACTACAGCAAACCCGTTCGTGTTCTCCAAGCCGTGAAAGGCCTTATCGGTGCACCGCAAAATAATTTTAAAATATTGAAAAATGGTAAGGTCGTGTACGACGATAAGCGCGAAAAGTCGATGTTTAATCGGATACTGCGAGAAATGTTTCCACGCGATGGTCGCACAAAGGACGAGTAAGTGTAGCTTGTTATATTGAAACGCGTTCGGTGTTTACTAAATAAGCTGTGTCTTGGATGTATTTCGTATTTTTTTTTTGCCAGGAGAAGCACAATCTTCATGAACCTCATTAAGGAAATTTTGCTTAAAGATTTCACAACAAACGATGAGAATAGCGATCGGAAGCTGTTGAGCATTAAAAAAGATCGGAAAAAGGTAAATCATCCTGTAGATAGTAAAGAAAATGCTGTAAACAGTAGCTGATTGTACATCGCGCGTTTATCGTTTCAGAAGGACAAAAACCAGCTTCACGAGCGCGCCTGCAATCCCGTCAATCAACAGTTTCTTCCGAAGAGCTGCGCCTTACGACAGATCTTGGACGTTCAGCTGTTGGTAAAGGTAGGAACTGCTTTGGTGGGTTTCGTTTTAAATTTTATAAAGCAATAAAACGACGAAATGTTATTACTTGGGAATATGCCACAGGGCAACAAGATGCATATCCACTGTGTCGACCTTCTGTTCGGTAGCTGTTCTAGGAGGACAAGTTTTCAAAATTTATGCACATTCCAATTGCGATGCAGCAACAACAACAGCGACACGTGCAGGTCGTGTATTGTTTTTTTTGTTTCACTTTTTAACAGCATCCCCGCACGATTTTGTCGTCTGTGTGGTGCTCTCTGCAGCGAAGCAGTTTGACCAAAGTAATCGTCTCCCGCGTGCCTTTCATAGGCATGCAAACACGGTCGCTTTTTGTTTTGGGTGTGTGTGGTCTTTGCTACCTAGCACTGCACGTAGAGAAAAGGTCAAGGAGCACTGGAAAGTTGCTGCTGTTTGTTCCATTTTAGGTTTCGCTGCCCTAGAAGACCTGTCCCTTCTACATCCGTTTAGGTCCGTGCCGTGTGCGTTGGCTTTTGCATACAAATGATCCAACCTAGCATTGATAAAAGCATCGTTGATGATTATTTATTGCATTCACTTTATTCCGAAATTGATTGAAACAAGTTATTAACAGCGTCCATTTTAATGACGTCCTCTTCTTTACTACAGCAAACCCGTTCGTGTTCTCCAAGCCGTGAAGGGCCTTATCGGTGCACCGCAAAATAATTTTAAAATATTGAAAAATGGTAAGGTCGTGTACGACGATAAGCGCGAAAAGTCGATGTTCAATCGGATACTGCGAGAAATGTTTCCACGCGATGGTCGCACAAAGGACGAGTAAGTGTAGCTTGTTATATTGAAACGCGTTCGGTGTTTACTAAATAAGCTGTGTCTTGGATGTATTTCGTATTTTTTTTTTGCCAGGAGAAGCACAATCTTCATGAACCTCATTAAGGAAATTTTGCTTAAAGATTTCACAACAAACGATGAGAATAGCGATCGGAAGCTGTTGAGCATTAAAAAAGATCGGAAAAAGGTAAATCATCCTGTAGATAGTAAAGAAAATGCTGTAAACAGTAGCTGATTGTACATCGCGCGTTTATCGTTTCAGAAGGACAAAAACCAGCTTCACGAGCGCGCCTGCAATCCCGTCAATCAACAGTTTCTTCCGAAGAGCTGCGCCTTACGACAGATCTTGGACGTTCAGCTGTTGGTAAAGGTAGGAACTGCTTTGGTGGGTTTCGTTTATGTTAGAATTGTTATTAAAAATGCTCTTTATTTCATTGTTTGTTTTAGTCAAGCATTTCTACGATCGACCCAACACAATTGGCCAAATCACGCTCCGATCCGTACTGCTATATCGATGACATGTACGAAAAGTATCTGACCCACCAAGAGGATGCTGTGTACGGTGGTGGATGCAACAGTACCACCTGGCCCAAGGAACCATTCAGTACCGAATACCTGTCCGAGGAGGAGAAATACCAGCTCGGTGCGACGGCCCTGGACTGCTCGATAATGATCACGTTCCGCCGACTGTCCGGTGATCGTGCAGAGGAGAACAGGTAAAAACCTGCGGGTCGTGCATGAGCAAACAGAAACAACGATTACAAAGTGATCCTGCCTGGTTGGGTCTGGGATAAATCTGTGAAGGATGCAGTAGTGTATTTAAAGGGATTTCTAAGCGATCTCGTAAATACTGAATGAACAAGCACAGGTTTGTCTACCTTTCTGTAGGTTGATGAGGCCTACGGGTAAGCGATAGTTACCTGTTTCCTAAGCAAGAACGGTAAATCAGTGAAAAAAGAGAAGGATGAGATTACTTTTATACATCAACACAATACAACACGGCTAAGGAACAGCTTCGACATTAACACACAGTTGCAATCCATTTTGTTTCGAGGTGGAATAGGGCGAAGAAAATGAAAGAAGTTTCCATTTTTTTCCCCCGTTTTTCAAATACCATCATCCTCAGCGGCCGAAAGAATTCGGCAGAAAGTCCTTGTAGGCAATTTAGGGATTCGGGTTTGGAAAAATTATCCCGTCGCTTTCGTCTAGCTTTGTTCGGTACGGGCTTCGTCAGTTTTAGGGAACACTGAGAGGGATTTGGGATGGTGTGATTGAACATTCCTGAGAATTTTGTTTGCTCCTTGAGCCACTTGTCTTTTATGCGTATCACACAAATACGCACACAATCACACACACGACGTACAAATGATACCTTTTTCTTATCCTATTCCTCATACTGTTCCCATTCGTAATTGACGAACCATCGAGGTCGAATATTGGCCACCGGATAAAGGTGATCGCTGTGATGTTTTTTTTTTGGGTTAATTTAATACTCACGCTAAAATCCTGCGTGTGTTGGTAAGAACTTCGCTTGTACGGATTCGTCGAAAGCATTAGAAACCCTTAGATTTTACGCTAGCCTACAAAAAAACCCTTCGAGCTTCGAGTTTGGTGTTTCTCAAGACCCTTTTTCCCGCTGCGGGTATCCGGTGGTTTTATATTTCACGTGATGTTGTCGGGTTTTTTTTTAACTCCATTGTTTTAGTTAGGAAAATAAGGTCTATTTGTATAACGAATTCGTTTGCTTTTACTATAGAAAGTACGAAAAATAATTTAAAATATCTAATATCATGTTTTTTGTGTGCTTTTTCAGCCTAAATGAGGCCGCCCGCAATCACATCGTCTCCATCGAGGGTATGAAGTTTGTCGTAAACGTAACGATCACCGATCTGGACCCAAAGTCACCCAAACACTACGCCAAGTACGTGGAACAGCTTGCAGCATCGGCGGTAGCATACCGCGACTTTATAAGCAAAATGCGACGTTAGAAAAACATACACACTAAGTGGTTGGTGTTTTGTGTGTGTGTGTGAGTGTATGTCTCATTAACTATACTGTAAGTCCATCCATAAGTGTGGCTCTAAAGACTAACTGCATAGATAATGCCTAAGGAACCCGATTCTAAATCGAACGTAACAAACAACCACACTCTTTGCGAACCTCACGACGAAAAGCAATATAGCAATATTTCCTATCTTACCTAAGAGTAGAGGATTTCTGTTGTTGGTTTTGAGATAGAGAGGCAAGAAACATTCAACTCATCATCACCACTGTCTGGATTGTTCTTTACACCAAGCTGTGAGATAGATAAACGTCGAAATAGATAAATAACATGAATGTGTCTGAATGAGGTGTCTATTAGCAACAAAAACCAATGAAAGACGAACAAATAGAAGTTGTAGACCGGAAGTGGAAAGATTGGTAAAGAAAATTACAATATTTCAACTACTTATTCTAACCTGCCGGCATGGCTAAAGACAGGACGAAACTTGGTTACTATATAGCACGGCTTGAGAGTATATTTGTGAGGACGCGGCATTATAATAAAAGAGATGTCGTGTAGAATTCGAACAGGGTGCCAGAGGACTGAACAAAACACTATACTAAGAACAGATTACAAATAGTATGCTAAGGTTCTACGCACGAAAATTCTGTACCGATTGTATGTGACAGTGAGGTTTTTTTTGTTCTATTTATTGCAAACTATTTATTACGACGTTTTTATAGATTTAAAAGGACGGAATGATGGTTCTAGAAAACACCAAGTAACTTATTTATCTTCTTATACATTGTATTAGGCAGAGAAAACTGTTGCTAGCGTAATTTTATACCATTTCACCATGCACAACTCTTAGCAATTAATGGCCCTAGATCGTAGGAATCAGTTCGAGACGTATAAGTACAGTATTCACGTTTGGTTTAGCGAACCGTAAGCTTTTTCAGTTCTCTGCACAGGTTAACAGTTAACTTATACACAGACGTTTTGAACCCATTTTCTACACTTCGCGATATAAACAATGCGCGCCAAAAAAGTCGCGACAGAGCTGTGCATCGTATGGTTGTTCTAGAATAGAAACACACTGGTTTGGAATGAATGTTTAGCTAAATTATTCCTCAAAGTTTAAGTAGAATTTTTGAAGACTAAAAACAAAACAACAAAACAAATTGTACTGCAGTTTTTGTGACGGTGACAACAACTATAAAACCACACGGACACCATTTTCTCTCTGTAACACTGTATTCAGTACATTTTTCACGCTCGAGGTGGAAATTCGGAAGGAAAATTTAGTTTTACACTGTGCCCTGTTTCTATACTGTTCACAACACAGTTGTTTATGCAGGTTTTGTGCGAACAATGTTAAAACAATAAATCGATGGAAAGCTCTAACTATTAACCGTCAGTATTGTACGTGCACAGAGATGCACAACCGTTTGTTTTCCGAAATTCTGATGCCACATTTTTGTTTGTAATAAAACAGAAACTTAGAAACTGCGGATTGTAATTTGTGTGGGTGTTGATAGCAGGCACAACACATAATCCAGGCACAACACACCACCCGGTACGCGATGGAATGTGGCGCCCCATCTCTTGGAAAGCATGTCAATCAATTATTAAGTAAAAGAATGGTGCCTTGCTGCGTTCGCCAGTTTGTTTGCTACTGCTACTGCTTATTCTTCGTTAACCTTTGCGATGTATCCCCCGCGGCCTCGGCAAAGGAGCCACATTATGTGTGCGATCCTTTGCGTGACGATAAATTCTTTCCCTCCCCAGGACGCGTTTGTGAAAGGAAGAAATTAGACACACCCAACTGTTTTAGCACGACGTTGCCTGTCTGTCTTTCTCGTGATGGGTAAGGATGGGCTGTGTGTGTGTGAACGATGGCCCGAGCAACAAGTCATTAAGGGGCGCCCCATATTACGATGCCATCACAAGGTGTGGGCGAATCGATGTAGTTGTGATGTGGGTTTCGTGTTTTGCACCATATTCTACATGCCGTTTATCTAGCAAATTTAGTTGCCCTTGCGCTATCAGCCAGTAAAGCACGCACGACCGCGATGGGTAACAAAGTGGTCACCTTTACCGACCAGCAGCTCGAGGACTATCAGGATTGTACGTTTTTTACGCGCAAGGAGATATTAAGAGTGCATCAACGCTTCTACGAAGCGAGTCCGGATCTGGTACCGGTGATAATGACCGAGGGACAAGCGTCCACGATACAGGTACCGCGGGAACGTATCGAGCGTTTGCCGGAGTTGGTGGAAAACCCGTTCAAAGGACGAATGTGTGAAGCATTTTCGCGCGATGGCGATGGTAATCTAACGTTCGAGGACTTTCTCGATCTGCTGTCCGTGTTTAGCGAGCAGGCTCCACGGGACATTAAAGTGTACTACGCGTTCAAGATTTACGGTACGTTTGATTGTACTGTGTACTGTGTCTCTACGCACGAAAATTCTGTACCGATTGTATGTGACAGTGAGGTTTTTTTTGTTCTATTTATTGCAAACTATTTATTACGACGTTTTTATAGATTTAAAAGGACGGAATGATGGTTCTAGAAAACACCAAGTAACTTATTTATCTTCTTATACATTGTATTAGGCAGAGAAAACTGTTGCTAGCATAATTTTATACCATGTCACCATGCACAACTCTTAGCAATTAATGGCCCTAGATGGTAGGAATCAGTTCGAGACGTATAAGTACAGTATTCACGTTTGGTTTAGCGAACCGTAAGCTTTTTCAGTTCTCTGCACAGGTTAACAGTTAACTTATACACAGACGTTTTGAACCCATTTTCTACACTTCGCGATATAAACAATGCGCGCCAAAACAGTCGCGACAGAGCTGTGCATCGTACGGTTGTTCTAGAATAGAAACACACTGGTTTGGAATGAATGTTTAGCTAAATTATTCCTCAAAGTTTAAGTAGAATTTTTGAAGATTAGAAACAAAACAACAAAACAAATTGTACTGCATTTTTTGTGACGGTGACAACAACTATAAAACCACACGGACACCATTTTCTCTCTGTAACACTGTATTCAGTACATTTTTCACGCTCGAGGTGGAAATTCGGAAGGAAAATTTAGTTTTACACTGTGCCCTGTTTCTATACTGTTCACAACACAGTTGTTTATGCAGGTTTTGTGCGAACAATGTTAAAACAATAAATCGATGGAAAGCTCTAACTATTAACCGTCAGTATTGTACGTGCACAGAGATGCACAACCGTTTGTTTTCCGAAATTCTGATGCCACATTTTTGTTTGTAATAAAACAGAAACTTAGAAACTGCGGATTGTAATTTGTGTGGGTGTTGATAGCAGGCACAACACATAATCCAGGCACAACACACCACCCGGTACGCGATGGAATGTGGCGCCCCATCTCTTGGAAAGCATGTCAATCAATTATTAAGTAAAAGAATGGTGCCTTGCTGCGTTCGCCAGTTTGTTTGCTACTGCTACTGCTTATTCTTCGTTAACCTTTGCGATGTATCCCCCGCGGCCTCGGCAAAGGAGCCACATTATGTGTGCGATCCTTTGCGTGACGATAAATTCTTTCCCTCCCCAGGACGCGTTTGTGAAAGGAAGAAATTAGACACACCCAACTGTTTTAGCACGACGTTGCCTGTCTGTCTTTCTCGTGATGGGTAAGGATGGGCTGTGTGTGTGTGAACGATGGCCCGAGCAACAAGTCATTAAGGGGCGCCCCATATTACGATGCCATCACAAGGTGTGGGCGAATCGATGTAGTTGTGATGTGGGTTTCGTGTTTTGCACCATATTCTACATCCCGTTTATCTAGCAAATTTAGTTGCCCTTGCGCTATCAGCCAGTAAAGCACGCACGACCGCGATGGGTAACAAAGTGGTCACCTTTACCGACCAGCAGCTCGAGGACTATCAGGATTGTACGTTTTTTACGCGCAAGGAGATATTAAGAGTGCATCAACGCTTCTACGAAGCGAGTCCGGATCTGGTACCGGTGATAATGACCGAGGGACAAGCGTCCACGATACAGGTACCGCGGGAACGTATCGAGCGTTTGCCGGAGTTGGTGGAAAACCCGTTCAAAGGACGAATGTGTGAAGCATTTTCGCGCGATGGCGATGGTAATCTAACGTTCGAGGACTTTCTCGATCTGCTGTCCGTGTTTAGCGAGCAGGCTCCACGGGACATTAAAGTGTACTACGCGTTCAAGATTTACGGTACGTTTGATTGTACTGTGTACTGTGTCTGTGCGGATTCAATTGTGTAGTTGTTTTTTTTTGGCTTGAAATTTGTAGATTACGATCGTGATGGATTCATAGGCCAGTCGGATCTGCTGAACGTGATTACGGCCCTCACGCGGAATGAGCTATCGCTCGAGGAACATCAACAGATTGCGGAGAAAGTGATCGAAGAGGCGGATGTCGACGGTGATGGGAAGTTGTCGTATTTGGAGTTTGAGCACGTGATAACAAGAGCGCCTGATTTTATATCTACGTTTCACATTCGCATCTAAAGCATATTCAATGAGTGCTTTGAAGTGAATCAGTTCTTCTGGTGATGTTTGATTGCTTAGGTCTAGAATCATATTATTGAGTTGGTCTATTGTTACTAATATTGTATGTTTTTGATCAAAAACTGATTCTCATAGATAACAATCGCTTCCAATCATAAAATAGAATTTATTTTTAATACTTTAAATCATTGCTGTTATCCGAACCTGAATGCAATGTTAAGTGTTTTGTAAATGTTTTGTTTTTATGTTTTTATGTTTGTTTTTTATGTTTTTATGTAAATGTTGTTGTTTTTAGTTGTTTATACATAAACCAACATAAACGTTAATAATTTATCTAAATTCTAAGCTGAACTAAAACAATCAATTAATCTAATAATTACATTGTCGTCCTGGTAAATTAGATGAAGTAATTTTTAAATTAGTAGAAAATTAATAAGTGTATTTTTGTGTTAAAATATCTGTTTGTTCCTGTTCAATTGATTCAAATACAAGCATTCAAACGAAATATAATTCTTCCCTGACACGTGCGTAAATAAATTTAGAATCTTGAAAGTTTTATGTGATATTGAGCTGCAACTTAATGTACCTTCCAAATGGCATTAATTGCTATTTGTGATTGTTTTGAATTTGAATTTTTATAACCGGCTCACGTTGAGAAAATACAATTTAAGTGACAGTAAAAGATTCAATAAATTAAGCATTAATATCCTACATTGTGGCATTACTTTGATGTCAGATAGATAATAAACTTTTAATTGTTAAATACTAAATATGTGCATATATAGTAAAATGAATTAATAAACTTGGACACGCCTGTACAACAGTTCGGAGCACGTTCGCAAAACGCTTTCGTTAAAAGAGCGAGGAAACGAAGACGTTCGTTAAATTAGTTTCAAATGAGACGTTGCTTCGTTAAATTAGATCTAGCAAAAGCAGTTCCCGGATATCTTTGCAGTTTGCTTCGTTTTACTGAAACGTTTGTTTGTATCTAAATTGGTTTTGATTTAGTTAATAAAAGTAATGATTTAGTTTAGTTTAGTTTAATAGTGGTAAGTTTATTAACTTTATTTTTTTATTTGAATAGCGCTTTTTATAAATTGTTCGACAAAAACCGTCTGAGACGAGAGCATAAAATCTTATCGTACTCATTAGTTTCCCTAGGACCATCCCAATGCTCTTAACCTCTATCAGATTTCTGATTCTAGGCTATAAAATGCGCCCATCAGCTAACAAGTAGCGAATGTAAACTTAAACCACTAAATCATTCATCGCGCGGCATAAGCTTTTCAAAGTTGCATGTTTGAGTTTCGATGAATCGAGGCTGGCACTTGCCCCTTTGGTGGTAAAACTCGTGCTCGTAGCGTGCTTCCGAGAAAACATATCACGTGAATTTGAAATGGAATAAAATGTAAAAAAGTGATTTCCATGGAATTGATTTAATTTTGCTGTTTAAGACGAAAAGCAGATTATCGTACTGCAACAAAATATTAATGGAAATATTCAGCAAATGTTACTTTAAAAAATATGTACTTGTTGCACCATGTATCATGCACTCCGAAGCTAGCCCTACTTAATTAAACTGGTTCGACATGTTCCCGTTCGGCTTGAGTGGGCTTAAAAAACCATTAGTAACCTTCATATCCTGTCGTTGTGTCCCATAACACAGCCCAGAAATGAAGCGAGGACAGGCATAAATTTGCATACCATCAACAAGAATGCATCCGCAAAAGATCAGGCAGCGTTTTGAGAATGCATCCATCAATTTCCAATCAGGGGCATGAAAAACAATACAATTTTGATCCACCTATTTTACCACCCTGGAATGTAACATCGGCAGACAGAGATGCCGGAGCTATTTAAAAGTTAATTAAAAGCCATATGGACACGCACACGTGATGATGGTAATCCGTTCCATTGTGTGCAGTATATTAAACACGGCACCATTTGTCCTTCGGTGGTGGGTTATGAGATGAATGTGATTTTTGTGGCTCTGCTGGCAGGAATGAATTGAAGCTTATCCACTGAAACGGAGATGCTTTTAGCACTCCGATGCTAATGTTACACCTTTGCCGAAAATCAAGCAGAAAGGCCACTTTGCCACAGGGTTAACCCACACAAAAGTGGGTCGTCTTTCACAGTAACAGCAGCAAGTTGTGTGCTTAAAATGCGCTTTACTACGCAAAATAAAAAGCAGCGTACTGGAACGAACAGCTGGATTATGATGTTACGGAGCGTCAGTAGTCCGATAGTCGAGGTCGGCCATAAATCTTCGCATAATCGAATATGAAATTTAATCATTCAATCCTTTCGATCGATTGATCGCATTGTGAACCGGGGTGGATAGGACGGTGGAGAGTAGTTAGCGCGTAGAGCTCCATTTCCAGTGGTCAGCTTCCATAATTGATGATTAACGTCATTACGCGATGGCAGTGAAGGAGGGAGAATAAAGGAGGCCGAAATAGCGGAAGAAAAATAAATACGACAGAGGAAAATTAATTTATTTGTTTTGTGACACTTGTGAAGTGGGGGAGCACGGTAATTATATTTCCCCCGTTTCTTTTTATGGTCGGGAAATCGGAGTTTTAAATGTGACCTTGCTGGTTGATTGGAGATGGATTTTTTTTGTTGGTTTGTAGTTTTGACGCATTTGGTTGTGATACTGTGTGCGATGTGGGTTGTTTTGTAGTTTTAGCTGTAAATGAAGTGTTGCTTCTTTGTAGATGTGAAGCATCAAATTATCTTAAACTGGGTGTAGCATTTTATATAAAACTTACCAGTGTCCTGCAGTTCTCCTCTTACAGAAGACACCTCATTGAGGGAGGAGGTCTAGTCTATCTCCGATTTTTGTGGAGAAGTATGGCCATTTCAACAGAAACCATTTTTATACAGACGGATCCTCATTAGACCACGGCAATCGGTATATAACATTGAATTCGAAGCAGTTTTTCAACTACGCCAACCATGCTCAATGTATGTTTCGGAGCTCACCGCAATCTTTTACGTCTTATTAATTATAAGTGCTTGCCCTGCAGATGCAGATTGCCATAGCAATGAAAGGAAGATCTTCTTCTTCTTCCTTGGCACTACAACTACAACCTCGTGAGGTCTTGGCCTACTAGCTATTGCAAGCTTTCTGTGACTAAGTTTTACCCATAGCTGGATAGTCAGTCCTGCGTACGGGGAGGCGGTCCCCTGGGATTCGAACTCCGGTCCTGCCGTGTGAAGACCGGCGCCGCTATCGGATACACCACCGGGCCGCCCGAAAGGAAGATCAATTGGCCAAAAAAGGGTGCTTCGAGAGGGTCCTTTTTCGATAGGTTTATCCTGCCTCAAGAACACATGCGTGCCCCACAGTCTCTCTTCATGGTTCGGTGACAGAGTATGTAGAGTACAGATGAGCTCGAGACGTTTCTACATATATTCAATCACTCGCCGAATGTCCTTGAAGCCCTGGATCCATGGCATCTCAAGAGGCCGTGCGTTCATTCGAATGATGTGTAGACTAAGGTCTAACCATTTCGCATTGGGCGCTCATCTCCAGCGTACAGAACAGGTTGACTCCAAAGTATTGTGTCTATGGCCTCGGATACCATGACATAGAACATCTTCTATGGTCTTGTGTGGAGTACGAGGCTGCTCGACCCGCCTTGCTCAACGCAATTGAAGGCATTGGAAGGATGCCGAACTCCGAACGCTGACTTGCGTATGGACTTCGGTAAAGACCCTCGCAACAATCTGGACATCGCATACGGATATTGGAATACTTGACAACGAAGTGCACAATTACACCCGGGATAAGGTGTCCGATACAGACCCCAGCCATGAACCGAACCTCAATTAACGGAGGAATAAATGTCTTCCAATCGAATAAATAATACGGCCAGGCCGTTCTGCATAAATAAACAAAATGTAAGACGAAAACGGATATAAAATAAACAACAAATACAACAATAATCAGCAAGGAGCAATCATCTGCAAGATTTAGTTGGATATAAAAACGAAAGCTATAAGAAAGGTATAAATAATCATTTACTATAGAGAATATATTATAAAATCCATTTAGGAAATAAGTTATCAGAAAAAAATATTTAAAAAATTAGTTAAAATAATTAAAATTAAGAGTTTAAATGATTTCTCCAGCCATTCAAGAACGATCAGAACCTCACGAAAACAGCGCGCCATCTATCGTAGAATAGCTGCACTAAATATAGCAAATTCTCTTTTAGTTTAGCGTATTGCTATTTTTAAGGCTATTTTTGTTCTTGAACGTGATGTTTAAATAGTTTAACCTTTAATTTAGGATTTATAACACAGCCCAACACGAAAACCTAAACCTATTATTGTCAATTATTTTATTAGTTTCTTTAAAAATTCCTTTAAATAGAAAATGAGGAACAGGACAAGAAAAAAACTAGCAAATAGCATATAGAAGGAATGAAAGAAAATGAATAACAAAAATGTTGAAAGTTTATGTAAGATTCTGAAAACACTATCGAACTCTTTCATGAATAAACATGGAACATGGAAATGCTTTAATACTAGCGAAAGAATCTAATATTGATATTGAAATTTAGGTTCAAACTTTGAACTTAGAAAACGAAAAGCAATCAGTAATCAATCGGGCTCATTTTACTTTCAGAATTCAGAGTAGCTTTTGTTCTTTACTTCTTCTCTCTTAACTCTAGCATTCCTGACACTATCGCCCGAGTATGTCTCGAGTTGCCGGCATCACTTTTCATCGAGCACGCGTCTCGCACAAACGCAAACGAACCATGAAGCATTGGCAAACGAGTGAGACAGCCCACAATCTCCGGTAAGACGATCACGACGAACGGACGAACGATCACCCCAAGCGGAAAGGGCACGCGTCACCTCAATTTATACTGGCACAAAACAGGGACAAATAATGTACAACATATTAAGAAGTAAAGGGAAGAAGAACACAAAAAACGACCCCTTCGAGTCCCTTTCTCTGCCCCGCGTCAGCTGCGTTGTAGGGTTCAAAGGAGGAAAAAAGGTAACGCACACATGTGGAGGTGAGAAAAAAGAAAAAAAACTCGTACGAACCCAAGGAAGGATTTGTCTCGAGCGGGTAAGTAATCGACCAGCTGGAATGAAAATTATCGCCCGTATTCATCGAGCTCACCGCGTTCTACGGTTGGTGTCGGACCGGCTGGCCAGATCCTGATAGAGAAGCGTCAGCCAGCAGTAGTCGGCCGCTAAAGGTGATGATAAACTAACCGGGTCTGAAAACAGAACGGGGTACGTGAGCAGGCTCTACAACGAACGTTCAGCAGCAGGGTCGGTGAACGCTTTCGCCCATAGGAAAGCTGATCTTACTCGGTTCAAGATGAGTGCGTACCGTAGAAACGCAAAAAAAAAATGTTTGGAAGCTCTTCCTTATCCTTAAGGCCTGGTAGTCCTTACGTGAAGAGTCGCGTGCGAGAGGCGGCCCTTTTTGGTGTGTGGGGTTTGCCGACCATCATCAAATCGCGTTCAGAGAAGCGGCGTACGCTTTCGGTGGCCTCGCAAAACGGAAGTCTGTGTGTTGACTTTGAAAACAACGCACAGCGCGTCCTTACGTGTCGTTCGTGAAGGACGAACCACAAGGAGGCCATATGGTTTTGACACATGTCACACAATTAAGTGATTGTGTGAAGTGAATGAACGACGGGATGGGATTTTTTGTTGTTTTGCAATTTTGAAATGAAGTCAAGGTGTGCGTTTCTGTGTGTGTCTGTGTGTTGCTGATGCCATTATCATATTAATATAATTTTATATTTTTCATTCAAATCTGTTTTGGTGTGTTACTTCAACCTGCTCCCATCACATGTGTAGTGTTCTCTTTTTCTGTTTTATCTCAACTTCCAGTGATGGATTGCGTATATTATTACACGGCTTCGAAAAACAAATACCTGTTTTGAATATGCAACATCCGTAATGTAGTAAATGGTTTCAATCTCTGGCAGAATATTAATTTGACCCCGGAAGTACACATTTCTGATTAGAAAAATTAATCAAAACGCAAACAGTTGAACCCTTGAGCAGTCTTTCTTTCTTTGTTCGTGTTGTAATTCTCTCTGTTATAATGCAAATCATTTTCTTCATTTTGCTCTTTCATCTACTCTTGATGATCTGCTCTTTATCTTTCATCTTCATCGAAAAAAAGATGATCTGCTCTTTATATTTTTTTCTTTTTGGTTTTAATTGTGTTTTATTAAGTTTTATTTTCACTATTTTATAGTTCTCTTTTATTATTTCTTCAATGATTGATATTTCGTATCAATTATCGTATTTTTTCTATTACCTTACTATAATGTTCTTGTTACTCTTTCTTAGATTTTTAAACACTATTTGTCTATTTCTAACGTTATTGTTTTTATTTTTTCAATATGCTTCAAATGATAGATTTCAGGTAATTGTATCCACAGCAAGTTTTCATTGTTTTGAGCTTCTCAAAATATTTTTTGGTCAACTTTGGTCTTATATAAACAATAACAACATTACGTTATAAAGTTTAGACGTTTCTTATGCTTTTTGAATACTTTAGAATTGATTTTAGCCTAATATAAGTATCCAAAGTATTAATATAAAAAAATTTGTTATCTTATTTGTTTTGATCATAATTGTATTTAATGATAGAAAAAAAACAAATCTGTTTAAAAGAAATTTTAAAATAACAATTTGCTAACACTACACAATCCTTTCAGGAGTAAATAATAACAACGATAGAGATAAGTCAATTATTAAAATTTAAGGATAAGTTTTGAATTTAAGACTATCGTATACCTTCATATCAATTTTAGTTTTCTGTTGTTTACAAGTGTTTGTTTTTTTTGAATCTTTTTTTTATTTATCATTTGATTATATCTATTTTTCTTAGCTTTTTATGTTTTTTTTCACTTCTTAAAACCATTTTGTTGAAAATGCGAGAAGATTTTTTTTTACATTTTAATTTCTATTTTGTAGTTAAAAATAATTATAATTGCATTTTCAATATAAAAGAAATAAGAAATACATTAATTCAGAAAAATAGAAATCAAAAACTAAAGGATATTAGGAAACAAAAATCCTATATGTCAAACTGATGATGACGTAGGGCTAAAACCGAGCTAGTCAAAAGTAGAGAAACAAAGGATGTAATCGATGTTCGTTCAGTAGCGTTAGGTTCGTGTGCAGTATTTCAGCAATGTTTACAACGCACAATAATTGCATTGCGTGTTTGAACGTGGTGTGTGCGAAAAAATGAGTCACATATTCATAAGCCTCCCTTGAGCTTCCCCTGAGCTTTATGCGTTTAGCCGTAATAACATTTCCATCGGTTTTATTATCGCTCACGGTCAACAAGCAGCCTCTTCAACCTTTGTAGTAACGGATTGGATACATTCAGGCGGTCCCGAAACGTTCATTTTAAATCGTTCCATTCAAGCACCATTTCGGCTAGGACGTCTGACAGAGAAAAAAAAGTCTCGCAAATAAACTGCCGCTCCGGATAAGGAGGCTACAACTTCAGCACCGTTCAAGTGCGAACGTTGAATTTATTGCGTAGATAAATGCGAAAAAAGCGAGTCCCAGCGAAAAAGGCAGCAAAAGTTCTGTGCTCTGCCGCTTTGAGCGATATAAATGTGGGCCGGTTTGGGTACACTGTGTCGAGTCGAGTGGTCCTGCCGCGGAAAGTCAATTGCAGTTTACACTGCATCATTTTTCATCGCCATCCCGTACGGTTTAGTATGCGTACAGCGGATGCGTTTGTGCAAAATGCAATCAATCATAAACACCCGGCCAGAGAATGCGGATTTGGAGTTTCGGAGTTGCATTGGAATATAGTATAATCCCTGCAGATGAGCAGTACTGTACCGCTGATAGTGTGCTACATGGTACGGATGAGCAGCGTTTGGAGGATGGGAAAGCCAATGGTTTGGAGCATTTTGGGTGCATACTTCAACGGAAACGATGCACTTACTGCCGTGCTGTGAGTGGATTAGGTTTAAACTGTGTGCTGATGAATGGAAAATGGTGTATTAAACGGATCTCGCTCTGATGATTTGAATCGAGTACAGAGGCTTTCCATTTTGAGATTTATAGGCCGCTTTTAGATTGAATTCGGAAGGTAGCATAAACGGAGAGTGCTTGATTTAAAATAATAAATATAACCGTAAACTGTGTGTAAGATGAAATAAACTATTTTTCAGTAAATTATTCATGGAGAGTAGAACAACTGATTTATAACGAAATGCAAACGTTTCGCGGTACTGATCTGCTGCAGAAGTCATCGATACTCACGCGTCTAATGACGTAGTATGTCAATCAAATATCTTGTAGAATACATCGTGCATCAAATTATAAATACTCTTGGTATTGGATGTAAACAACGGAAGACGCAATCCTCTTGATGTAAACGGTTTCGGGGATGAAATTAGGGTTTGAATCTGAGCAGCTGTTCGATAATGCACGGTATAGTCAGGGACATAGTGAAGCAGTTGCTACATTGCCCCGTACATATCGACCGAGGTATCGCTAAGGCTATAAGCCCTATAAGCGGGCTGTGTAGATCAGGGGCCACGATCGCACATTTCTTATCAAAATTACATTTTCATAACTTGGCCTATACTTCTGACCCCGTCAATGGATCCGATGTGTTAGAGGCTCGCGACTTCCATTCTTCTTATGGCCTCCAATGGCCTCGACCCACCGCTGGGTACTATAATGGATATCCTTCAAGATAATTCTGCGTTTTTTTTCTGCTTATCGGTACCACAAGATAGTTCGTCAAATTAGCATGAGTAGTCCGAAAGATGAAAATCAATATGATCTCTATCCAATCAGGTATATCAAGTGTAGATATTTGATACTACTATTACTGAACTCGATGTAAAGCTGTGAACGGCATGAGACTTGAACTTCTTACTGAAGATACTTAGAGATCAATGTGATCGAGGTTGGATGTTGTTGTGCTAACTTTGAAATACGATTTATCAAATTTTAATTTATTTATTTATTTATTTATTTATTTTACATGTATACATTTGTTTGCTGTCGTGGCTGAACAATGTCTTAAGACTAAGGACGTAAACCGTTTAACATATGGGAATTTTAGAACGGAAGTGTGATGGGTAAGGAATCAAGGGTATGAGAGGTTCGAGGATGTTAGAAGAGCGGATCGGAAAGCGGTGATGGAGGAGTTGTAGTCGAATAGATCGGAGAAACTGTTGAAACTGCGCAGACAAACGAGGAAATGGTCGTTGTGACCGAAGCATGTGCGTCGGGACACGACAGCCAGCGGAGCACGAGGGCAGAGGAGTCGGGTGGGGACGTATAGGCCTGTGCGGAGGAGAAGATCGGGAGCATCGGTAACGTGCAGGAGCAGGCCAGCGATGAAGACGGCACTAGCCACAGAACGCCGCTTCTCTAAGGACGCCAGCCCCAGGAGTTGCCAACGTGTTTCATAGGAAGGGAGAGCATGACTGGAGGAGCCAAGGAACCTGCGGATAGCTAGCCTGGTGAAGTAGCACTGCACTTGTTCCAGCTTGGCGATCCAAAGTGAGGCCGAGGGACACCAGACGGTGCACCCGTACTCGAGGATGGATCGGACCAAGCTACAGTAGAGCGATTTCATACACAGAGGTTAATGCAGGCTCAACTATCACTCGAGGCTCAAGAACATTCGAGATTGATTGTAGTGACAAATGAAGAGGCAAAAGGAATGTTTTGAATATTTAGTCTAGTTTTTATTCATTAAATACGAGAGGGAAATCCGTCGAACAGCATCTCCATCTATCTTCTTCAAAAATCACCAAACGAATGAGCAGGAAAAAAAAATTCGAGCAAAAGCACCAAGATACAACAAGGGCTACGATTTGTTACAGCAGTACGTTTTTTTTTTTTTCATTTATTTATAGAGGCTTTGGGTCTCATAGACCTCATTCGCCTCTTTTTTACAGCAGTACGGACATGAAATGTACCATACATCGATAATATTAAGGAACAAATTTAAGCGTCCTCCTGTTGCTACTGCTGTAGACTTTATCTGGGTCATTCTCCATTTGCAACATAATTTCACTAGATCTTTTCGCTGCCGACTCTGCATGCTCGATTTTCCAGTCGCGTTGAAGAACTGAAGTTACACGTCTTGCCGCTTCGGAGGACCAACTCCATTCATCCTATCCGCGAAGGTTGAATTGTTGTAGGTTCTCTGGAGTAACCGCATCCGCCAGCAGCTCCGCCAGGGCGTGGATGAAGCATACTCTCGAATAGAGTATGCACAGCTGAATCCGGTACATCCGGTACATCGGGAGATGTTCGGAGATAACTTGATCCCATCTTATGCTGATATTCAAACCATCATCCTTAGCTTGATTAGCTAACGGAACGAGTAAGATGTTAGTTTTTTTTAGGGACGATGGTTAAATAACTTGTTGCTGTTACTAAATGTTGTAGTATAATATTGTACTCCTGTCTTCCTTTAGCTTAGTGTCAATAATGTTCTTGATTTTTAAAGAGGGGTACGCAGCAGATTACTAACATGCAAAAGGCAAGGCCTACTGGGATAATCAGAGCTACCTCATAAGGACTGAAAGACCGAAGATCGCAAAAAGCTTCCTTTTTGAATTCGAAGATCGTCCCAAGAGTCCTCATTTTAATGAGGCAAGACCTCCCGATAGCTCTCAAGCTCACTACCCAGCACTGTCCGAACTCTGAATCTTTGGGTATGATCTCCCAGAGTACACCATGGCTACTTACTAACTTAAACACTGAGTGCATGATTTAAAGATTTGTTTGGATGTTTAGGTCTTTAAGTTATTATCAACCTATCATATTTATCAATTCGAGGTACATAATTTTACATAGTTTTATTATGTTTTTTTTAATATGAATAGACACTTTTAACATCTCGATAAATGAATTTTTATATTTCTTTTATGATTTTGGTTTAACATCTCTCCCGTATCGCATTTTTTTATTATAACAACATCCATTGCATTCTAATGCAAGCTGCATTAATCTCTCGTAACATTAAGTTTTCTAAGTACACAATTTACGATCGTCATTACTCTTGCCGCAGAACAACATAGCATAATTATATGCCACAAAAGAGCAGCAGTTTTCAGTCTTGTTCAAACTTTGAAGAAAACATTAAACCCCGCTTTTGCCGACATGCTAAGTGTTTCGAATGGTGCGTACACAACCATTTAAAAGCCTGCAGCAGTAATATGCTGTGTGAAAAATGTTGTAACTTTTTTGCTTTTGGTTTTCATCTCTCCCATTCAGCACAACGATGAGTTAATCGCTTTAGCCCAACAGTTACCCAGTGTTGTTGGGGTAAAAATCTTATGTTCTTTGATCCCTTTGCCACTTCTCGAGCGCCCGGTCCCCATTTCTGTGCCTGTTTTTTATCTTCTTTCTGTTTTTGGCTAATATTATTCTCTCACCTACAAATGCACTTGTTGAATGAATGATAAGGCTCACACAACAATGAACAAGCCGCGGTCGTGCTGAGCTCGCGTAATAAGCATAAAGCCATGCTTTACGTACGCGAACGGCATGAAATTGCTTTCGCCAACACCTTTTGTTGGCGATGATGACCATACCATGGCCGGATAGAACCGTTCTTTACGCGCTTTTTTCGTTGTTTTCGCTTCCGTGGTGTTCGAATTTAAACTACAAAGAAAGGATAAGAGAGAAGAGGCCGAATAATTTCATGTAAAGAGAAAAAGATTTATACATGGTAAAACAAACGACACACACACAGATACAAAGACAGATAAAAAAGGTCAAAAGGTACCGCCAGAGATTGACCTTGCCTGGCAGACCAAGCCCCGTGGAAGACCTCAAGGAATTCATTAGCCTACATTAAACCGCGAGGTGCTGATCTGTCGGTAAATCCGATTCTTCCCCAAAAAAAACATCATCCCTTTCTCTCCCTTTCGCTTCGCCCATGCTCCCAAACCATCCCCCACTTCAATTGGCCAGTGTGAAAGAAAGGTTAGACCGGGGGATAAGCACGGCACAAAAAAGCTCCAACGCATTGAACGGCAGGCCGGCTTACACCATTGGATATGCGCACGTTACGTAAATGGTGCTCTTTGGTCACGTTTTTCCACACCACCGGAAAATGATGGCCGGATCGGTTGGACCAACCAATGGTCACCAACAGAAAAAAAATCACCCAAAATGCCTCCAAAAAATCGCACCGGATTGTGTTCCGTTTCTTCGTTACGTTTTTTTTGGTGGTTCCGCGTGGTCGGTTCCGTCGCCCGGGTTGATAATTAATTATCATTCTGTTTTGGTTCGTTCTGGCCACAGGGTCTAGTTCTTTTGGCGGTTGATTTTTTTTTGCTCCATCTAGCTAGTGGCGATCCGTTTCGATTACCTTTTGGACGATGGGCCGGGCGCATCTTCTAAGAATAATTACTCTTGTTGTACCTTCGGCAAGCTTAAGAAGGTGGTTTACATGAATAAATTTTACACCAAGACTAGGGCAAGGAAAGTGGTCATAGTGAAATGGTGAAAAACTTTTGGAAATTCGAGGAAAGCAGAGAAAAACGAACAAATGCAAGGTTGAAAGTTAAAGAAATTCAAGTTTTAAAGGCCTAAACACGGAAATATGAGGTTTTAGCTATGATATAAATAATTTATCACCAATAAAATAGATTTATTTATATTCTAAATGCGACAAGATCATTTTCTAAGCTCATAAGTCATCGTAAACTGTCAGCGTTATTAGTTCTTTTGGAGTAGCTATGGCCAAAACAGTCAACTAACTGCATTTGAAGATTGTAAAGCAGTTAGAGATCGCATTTCTTTGTCACTTCCTGCAGCCGCTTTCTTAGAGAACTACAAGCGGATGAGGCAAATCTGTGGGTCACCTTGATCCCAAGGGTTAGAGCAGATCCTCTCTAACAGATCCTGATCGAGTTTGGCATTGTTATACAAAATTCTCTGTCAGATCTGTGTTGTTTGAGTGGTCGACAATCACTGACAAGATTCTACTTCTTCTTCTTCTTCTTTCGTGGCCTGCTCCTAGGGAGCACGTCTAATAGACATGGCCTGGTGTCCAATCCGTTTCCAGGAAACTCGGTCCATGGCTGCACTCCTCCATCCCCGGCTGCATCCGATATCCCTCAGGTTAGACTCCACTTGAACCAGCCAACGAGCTCGCTGTGCTCCTCTGCGTCTCGTGCCGAACGGGTCGCTGACGAGCACTTTCCTGGCAGGGCATGAGTCCGGCATCCTCATCACGTGGCCCAACCAGCGTATCCTTTCGGCTTTAGCAACCGTCAGGATGTCTGCATCGTCAAACATCTCAGCTAGCTCGTGGTTCATTCTCCTTCTCCACACGCCCTGCTCGCACACACCGTCAAAGATAGTCCGTAGCACAAGATTCTACTACAAGACAGAAATTCCCAAATCCTAATAGTAGCGGCATGTGGACTTGTTAGGGCAAATTTTTCAGGACCCCTGGTCACATGGCTGCAGTTGTAGTAGATCCATCAAGCGTACTCGGTGAGGATGGGACCCATATTGTTTACGATGTACATCAAACATCTTTCGGCGAATTTGTTCGGCTCATGACCATCTTCATCTAAAGGCTTCGCTGCGTGAGCTCGATTGCTGCAGCAAGCTTTACGCTGTTGTCCTCTACATCGGTAAATCCGGCATCACCACCTTCAGGTTTTATACGCGCAGATCCTTAAGAGAAAAGATTGTGTTATGAATTTGTGTTCATCGAAACAAGATTGACGTTCGAAGAACAACTGGACCATGTCGTTGCGAGGTCACTAGGATTGGTCGGTAATAGGACGCGACGCTGTATTGTTCGTTGATTCGATCACTGCTGAAGTATGCGTGCATAGTGTGATGGCCTTCTTTAACGAAGGCCTTGACGCGACTCGAATTCATCCAACGTTGGGCCCTTCGTACTTTAGCCATCCCTACGAAGTCCTTTGGAGTATAAGACAAAGTGCCTGCTTCTAATACTACCGCTCTTACAGAACCCCGGACCACCTTTGGTTCTTGTAGACCATCAGTCTGCTTGTGTCGAATGTGCAATGCAGCCGGTGCTTGATCCTGGTTGAATTAAACATTCAACCCTAATCGTTCTATTATCTAGACAGTGGTGTTATAATTATGGAGCCCTAGAAATGTTTAAAACATTTCATCGGCCCCACTTAACTAATATATGGTCAAACGGGAAGGCGTGACACAACTTTTATAGAATTCCTCTTAAACTTAGGATTGAAGAAAAATTACATTCCTTCAACAGTTTGCAGTTTTAGGTTCATGGTCGTTCAAAGTTCGTTTATTGATACGTTTTATGACTACAGTAAGAGTAGTAATAAACACATTTGTATAAAAAAAAAACATTTTGTTTTAGGCTGTACGGTGATATTTGCATGACGAGATTTTTCCAGACTATCCAGCTACGGGTACAACTTAGTCACAGAAAGCTAGCAATAGCTGGCAGGCCAAGACCTCACGAGGTTGTAGTGCCAAGGAAGAAGAAGAGAAGATTTTTCTACATGAGTTCCCATACTTTCCAATAACTTACGATTAGGTTGGCTTGCAGCAGATTTTTTAAAAGGAAGTTTCTATGTTAATAATTTTTGAGGACAATCCTGCCCAATCTGAACATCTGAGCTACGAAGGATCATGCAGCAGTATGGGTTATCCGGTTAGCTGTTACGATCGCGACAAATGATGTACAGTACAAAGTGAGAGTTTTCCACATGTTGTCAGAACCGATCAAATCTTAGCAAAGATTAAAATCAGCTAAAACGCAAGGAATTAAAGAACTTGTTTTTGGAGGAGTCAGTGAAATCCGTTTGCGTAAAGTAGATATATGATGGAGTCTTTCAGTTTCAATAGCTCGATCAAATGTTGTCCGATCAGTAGGACTTAGACTGTACAAAAATCAAATTAGTGTCCAATAAATAATGTGGCGATTATAATATTGATGTCATTTGAAAACACAATACCTCTTCTCGTTACACCACTCGCAAATGAACTAATTAAATGAAATATGTTTCGTTAACAACGGATCACCGTACATATTATCAGTGGTTTAATTTTACGAAGTATATAATGGTGAATTAATCTACATTCCTCTTCTTCAGCAATGTCTTGCTTGGACATGATGCGCATGTAACGTAAAACTATGAGCAAAACAACCTTAAGTATCGGGTGCTTTACGAACAATCCCAAAACAATCGTCCGTGCTGCTGGAACCCAACTTCCCCGGGACCGATTGGGATACATACCGTGGTGGTGCTTGGCTGGTCCAGTAAAAGTTTCTCATTGAAATGTTTACAACCGTTCCAGGCAAAGCACCGGGGTGTGTAGATAGGACGCACTACGAAACGGGACGAAAGGATATTGTTTGTTGTAATTAAAACTATTTCCAACCAACAGCTAGCCTTCGGTATACACGCTACAGCACTCGAAGCTGGAAACTTTTTCATCTCACATGTGAAAGGTTTAGCTGCTGGGGGGTTTCGGGGACCGTTTAGCCGATTGTAATTTGTTCGCCGTACGATGTTCACGAAGGATGGGTTCATCCCCATTACCTGCCTTAACGATTTGTGGAAACTTGCTGCGAGAAAACCACCTTCGCACATACACTGCCAGCCAAACACTGGTAATCGGATTTTACGGACGATCGGAAATGTGTAAAACTTTTCGATCAAAACACCATCGGACGATCGTTCGGAACTTTTTAACGATCGCTTTTCTATCGCTCTGCGTTAAAGCCATCACATAAGCTTAAAGGCAAGCCAACGAAAGCAAAAAAATTAGGGTAGATTCGTTGAACATGTTTACCATATCCATTTAAGCATCGTGTAGCAGCGTAATTTTCCACTTACTATCATCCACAGCGCGATAGCGTTCGCCCAAAACACGATATTGATTTGCTAGAATTTCATACCAATTAATGCAGACAAATAGTTTATCGTGCGATGATCTAATTATGCCCTTCCTAAACAATGAATCTGCGCGTAATGGGCGAACGGTGCAGATGAATGCGCCAGTGAAAAGCACGACTATGTAACGTGTAATAATGTAATGGCATAACGCTTGATCAATGATAAATGCTGTGTTCGGGGTTTTGGTTGAATGGCTAATCGGTTCTCGTTATTGCTTTCACCTAAATCGTACCCAGCTTTGAGCAATTGGTGCACTTGTGTAATTATTATTTAAATGAATGATTACGCTGATAAGGACACGCTTGTTGCAGGTGTGTGAAGAATGTGTTTGTTTTTTGGAGCAAAAAAAAATGTGTAATTAAAGCTAATCCAATGCAAAGGTTGAATGCAAAGGGTTATGGAAATGTAAACGTTTACGATTAATGTGATGTTTAATGTGGTGTAAAATTTTAAGTATCAGGTAATGGAGGAAAAAATAATTAACGATTTAATTATAGTTCGTATAATAAATACCCTCTTTTTTCTGATGTTTGAAACTTTCGATTAAGGATTAAGGTATAAGTGTGGTGACTGTTCTTTCATAAGAGAGTATCCTATCTTCACTGCTTCTTCGTAGCAAGAATTGGATAATCTGCGTCTTCTTCTTGGCATTCAATGCGTTGAGGAAATCAACAGGGTCGATTTTGCTGGAATCAGTCAAAGATGATACTTGGAACCTATAGCAGCTTTTGGCGTCTTTAACGAATGCAGTTTAAGAAACATACCCATAGAGCTCCATAGGAATCGTAGGAATTTTTGAAGCTGATCGTACCAAAGTAGCGGAACTAATATCCCATCTTCGGATTGTCGCCGTCTTCTGACACTCTGCTTTCTAGTCAGATTCCATCAATCCCAAAACCAACCTCTAAGAGAGGTCTAGATCTACTGCAGAAGGTCTCGAGAGCTGTCGAGAGCATCTCTCTTTAGGTTTCGTTTGTCCTTGCGGATAGCCTCAAAGGACTTAACACCAGCGGTTTTTAGTCCACCGGTGCCATTCTTATGACAATATCAGCCCTCCGGAACATGGTGAGTCTAATTTGCGCACAATGACGAGACGACATTGAACAGATTGAACAGAGTCCATATGTCAGAGGCAGAGACTTTAAAGGTTCTCTGTAGAGTGGAGAATATTCCGCTGGATATCTGAATAGAATGACCGGTTGAGAGCCAGCACTTTTGCCCGTATCTTAATGTCTTTGTTGTTATCTGTGCTGATTTTTGTCCTTTGAGCTCATGTAGGTGAAGTTTTGGAAGAGTTCAACTGTACGGTCACCTCTTTCGAATGTACGGTACAGATCTTGGTAGTAGTAGTGTCACCTTTCCCTTATTTTTCATCTTATTAATCTCCTACCCGAGATGCGTTTGGTAAGCTTCTGCTACTAAAAGAATTTTAACGCTTGTCTTCATAAAGCGCAAACCCCATCGTAAGTCCAGTTTTACGAAAAAATGCTCTCGATTGTTGTCAAAAATCTGTAAAACGTTGATTATATCATCGGCATATGCCTACGAGCATATCCCCGAAGTTTCTTAGTCCGAGTCTCACATGGCTGTCTTTGTAGCGCCAGGTTGAAGTGAAGACAGATAAATCCATCTTCATGATGCAAGTCCTTGTTGGAAAGGCCACATTATCAGGACAATTTTTTGTAGTGTAATAATAAACTGGGGCGGCCCGGTGGTGTATACGATAGCGGCGCCGGTCTTCACACGGCAGGACCGGGGTTCGAATCCCGGCGGACCGCCTCCCCGTACGCAGGACTGACTATCCAGCTACGGGTACAACTTAGTCACAGAGAGCTAGCAATAGCTGGCAGGCCAAGACCTCTCGAGGTTGTAGTGCCAAGGAAGAAGAGAGAATAATAAACTAATTACAAATAAGTGATGTGAAATAAAACTTGATCTCGAATGGGATAGGTTATAGAATCCCGTTCAAACCGTCTAACCGAACCTAGGATTGGCTA
This sequence comes from Anopheles maculatus, assembly GCA_002091835.1. NCBI lineage: Eukaryota > Metazoa > Arthropoda > Insecta > Diptera > Culicidae > Anopheles > Anopheles maculatus. Next base: position 188,439 of record KZ061630.1, on the reverse strand, counting down.
TCCAGCTAAGGGAGACCTACTTCCTCAGAAGAATCGCAATTGCAAATATTGGAGACATTATTTTTTATTTAATTAAATTTCTTAGTAATGTCAAATACATGGAGGGACATTAACATTGAAGCTACCTACTTCCAAACGTGCTCAAAATTTCACGTTCTTCCCTAAAAATAGTTTGTGCCAGTAGCAATTACTATAATCTGTCAACCAATTGCCAAAAAGCCAATGATTTCTTATGAGCCAAACTGACATTTGTGCTGGAGCGTGATATGTCGATGCACATATTGGTGTGAATCTATTTGCGTCCTTTGTTACGCACCCTTAAACACAAAAAAGGGTCCGTTATCCCTTTGTGCTCAGGTCATCTTTTCCATCACTGTGATTCACCAATAGAGATTATGCGCCGCGTACCGATCGTGTTCCGGAAAAACGCGAAGAACGAATATGTCATTTTCCACCTTCAAAAATACAATTTTTACAGACCCCAATTGCCGTTTGGTTCGGAGCACACGAATGCTTATGGACATGGTTGCCGCATCTGTACCATTATACATTTTCTTTGTACCAGTTTTAAATTTATGTTATTATGGCTATCCTTTGCAATCGCGTCCCGCGACCATCATTGCTCCTTCCGAAAAAGCAAAAGGATGAACCATTATTTTCCCAGATAAAAGAGAAAAAAAGCTCGAACATGGCAAAAGAAACTTTATTCTTATACGGCTACTCATATGAACTTTACCGCTCGTCCATGTTCTTGTTTTTTTTTGCGTACGATTTTTATTCAGTATGCTGCTATTTGGTTATTCCTTCCAATAGCCCATTCTCAAATGCATATCACGCGTTGGTAAGCTCCTGTTTTTTTGTGTGTGTGCCGTCTTGATTTCGTTTATCGGATAGAGCTGGCTGGGAGATGGTTTGGTTTGGGTACGGTGGATAGTAATCTCAATGCATATTTCACAACGCATAATTTGCGTTCCTAGCGTTCCTATAAACTATCGGTTTGCTACATCGCAGTGCCCGAGGCCAATCGATGGGGATGGTAGCATAAAAAGAGCTACAAGAAAAAGAGATAAAGAATGGGCCGAAATGTTTGTTCTTGTTCGGCGTACTGAGAAAAAACTGTTGCTGACCAGTTGAATTCTTTACCCTTTCGGTGCTTGTGTCAGACATTTTCCACTAGCAGCTTTGCCACTGCCAATCAACGGAGCTTTAGGGAAGGATCAACAAAAAAAAGGTCTTTAACGAACAGTATCGAAACGTCAAACTAACTCCGAGGATTAACACTGGCATCCATGGTACGTTGTCATCGCGATGAATGGAAGTAGGCAGGCGACAGCATCACGTCACTAAGGACACTCCCTGGAAAAAGGGGAAAAAGCCACCGTGAGTAATCATAAACAAATCCGCATCGATTGCTCTTATTAGTAGTGGCTGTTTTTGGGCTACGCTTTGAACACTGGCCGATACATACAAATTGAAATTATTCAAATCTCCGGTACTTTGTGGGCACATGATCCTGATTTTTGGACTCTTTTAATGGGGATTTTTGTGGAATTCGTCTCTGCATGGATCGGTTCTTTTCGCGTTAATCCTTTTTTGCCCATTCTCTGAAAGGACGAAATACTGTTGGTGATAGGTAGGTTGCTAGCTGTTGAAGCTGGACACACTTAATGCCTGAGGCATAATCCTCCGTAAAGTTTGAAGGATGATACAGAATGCGAAATGTGAGTGAAGGAGAACTTCAAAAGCATAGGTGGAAGACGGTACCAGCGAAGCAAGTGTTTTCGGACGGTGAAAGTTTAGGTTCCTTTTTAAAGTTGTGACAGTGTAACCACGGAAAAGTTGTTAAGCCCCCGAAAATAGACAATGCCAAGGTGAAAGAATCCTCGAAAAACAAATCGAAAACAAAAAAAAAACGCTCAAAACTTTTCGTCCCAGCACTGGATACTCGGAGCCTGCCAGAGAATACAAGCTTCGGTGTCTTACCGAATCGAACTTCTCTATTGTTTTGTTTTTCGCGCCTCGCCAACCAAATTGTGTGGAATAAATTGGTGGATGGCGAGAATCGGTAGATTGTGGATAAATAAATGAAATTCAATTTCGTTTGTACTTGGCGCACAAACTCAATCCGTGCCACAAAGGATGGGCGGAGGCAGGCAGGTAAAAATAAGAATCATAAAATAAAAACGCACCATGCTGGCGTCTTATAAAAGACTTTCTTCTCCCGGTGGTGAGCCGTTTGCCGAATCTACTTTCCGTTATCCTTATACCCAAATCGTGCCCACCGCGCCTTATTATAATGGTATCAATTTCAAACCATTCACAAGCACTGGATGAATAAACAAGCAACAGAAGCAGCAAAGGACAACCGGATGGGTTGTTGGGAGAAAAACCAAAAAATAATGAACTTGGGCGGGTATATTTCTTCCGAATCATAATCCAATGAGAATTCCAGACACAAACATTCGAAACCGGACTCGGTGAATGTAGCGCATCCAGATCGTAATCCATCGAGAATTTGTCAGAAACGCTTCACGTACCTTCACGGGAGAGCTGAAACGAATCGAATGGTTGGCCTCGGAAAATACGCGTTCGTTGCCGGGTGGAAAATCAGGAATCAAAATGTCGCCTTCAGCAGTGGTTACGAGGCATGAGTGTTCTCGGACTCTCCTTCTCACTCTTCAAGATCAAGATTTCCACCAACCAATCGTCGCAAAAGTGACCGATTTTGATTAAATTGCGAAACACGATTGCACGAGCCTGGGGGAAAGATGGATTCAAATGAGATGGAAGCAATCGATTTATTCACCGAGCAGCAGGTTTAAAGCGAAACTTTTTCGGCAGCCCAGTATGGACAATGTAATTTTCGTTGTTTATCCGGTGCAAATATTGGCAAACGACTTTGGGAGGAAATTGATGTTATTTGTTTTTACGAGAAGTGTTAAAATGTGGGTATATTTCTTCCGAATCATAATCCAATGAGAATTTCTGACATAAACATTCGAAACCGGACTCGGTGAATGTAGCGCATCCAGATCGTAATCCATCGAGAATTTGTCAGAAACGCTTCACGTACCTTCACGGGAGAGCTGAAACGAATCGAATGGTTGGCCTCGGAAAATACGCGTTCGTTGCCGGGTGGAAAATCAGGAATCAAAATGTCGCCTTCAGCAGTGGTTACGAGGCATGAGCGTTCTCTGGCTCTCCTTCTCACTCTTCAAGATCAAGATTTCCACCAACCAATCGTCGCAAAAGTGACCGATTTTGATTAAATTGCGAAACACGATTGCACGAGCCTGGGGGAAAGATGGATTCAAATGAGATGGAAGCAATCGATTTATTCACCGAGCGGCAGGTTTAAAGCGAAACTTTTTCGGCAGCCAAGTATGGACAATGTAATTTTCGTTGTTTATCCGGTGCAAATATTGGCAAACGACTTTGGGAGGAAATTGATGTTATTTGTTTTTACGAGAAGTGTTAAAATGTGTTGTGTTTCGGTAACAAGGTTGATGGGAAATGGAAGCTTAGAATGAATCTGGGTGTTGTCCGATTGCCTCTTGACCTTTTAGTGACGCATTGAAATGCTTGCAATCGAAGCATTGATTTCGTAGGATCGACTTTACTATAGGATCACACGCCATGAAAGATAAATGATTTCGGAAGACGAATAACTATTGGAATGACGTCGTGATTGTCGTTCAGTTCATTATCTTATCTAAATGGAAATTGATTTACTTGGCGGGGTCAAGTGTCAAACTGCAGGCATAGAGCAACACGTAGGGATTTAGGTGTTAAAATGAGAGACTAACGTATTACTTGACAGATCGTTAATTCGATTAGAATTTTAAAAGGATCTCCTAAATTTACGACTCTTCGAGTAACGACTAGACCCGTCTATTTTAACATTGTATACACAGGATTTATCTGGATGTTAGAACAGACATAAGGACCGTGGGCTACATACAATCTTCTAGTCTTTTTAATCTTGAGCATTAGTGTGCCAAAACGAAGCAATATTCCGCATCGTACCATACAGAAGGCACTGCAGTCAGACGGCAACCCTTTGCTCGAGACCTCGAGGGTTCTTCGCAATTTAGCAAACAATTTCAAGGAAACTGTTCTGCGTGAAAAATCTGCTATCGGTTTTTATAATTAAATTTTTACACTTGTGGGCAATAGTCTGCAACGACACATGATCCAATTGACTCAGCAACTAAAGCTTAACTATTATAGAATACGTTTGCTGTTAGGTTTTGGAACAGTTTCAAGCGGACAACAAATCGATTCGACTTCAGAGCGACGAGACCTCTTTTCTGGAATAAATATGTACAAATAAGGGAAAATAACAATCCACACGAGACTCAGCGAATCGTGAGAAGGCGATAGTAACTTATCACCAGGATAGCTTCTGCTATTCTGAAAGTTATCATCGCACATGCTGAAGCGTCCTGTTGAATGTCTTGCGTACCGTTTCATATGCTGAAATTTAGACAGGGAAAATAGATGGTAGATGGAAGGGTAACAGGCCCAGCAGTTGACAGCATGACGGGTATGAAGGTAGATCCAAGCCAGTACCTCCAAACACTTTGCGAATAGGAAACCGCCTGAAGGCCCTCTGGACTCTCTCCACTCGCGACACAGCTGTGCTGCCAGTTGGTGTCCAAATCACCGATGCATACTCCAATGTCGAGCGCACCAAGGAGCAGTACAGTGCCTTCAAACACCCGAGGTCACGAAAATCAGAAGCTAATCGACGCAACATACCTAGAGTTCTGTTCGATCTGGAGATCACGTCATCAATGTGATTCGAGAACGTAAGCCTCGAGTCGATCAGACTGCCCAAATCCTTAACACACGCAACACGGATTAGCGGAGATCCACAGAGGGTATAATAAACATTAGAGGACTCAGGGAACGGGAAAAGGAGATGATTTGACACTAATTTGGACAGAGAAGAAGAGAGTTGGACGAGCACCATGAGGTTTTGGAAAGAGACACAGTCGTTAGGAGATTTAATGGGAAGGAATATTTTGCTGTCGTCCGCATAGCACAGGAAGGCTTCAGGCGGGAAGAATAGTGTTGAGGTCGTTAACGAAGAGCACAAACAGTAACGGGCTTAGCACACTACCTTGAGAGGCACCAGAACCAGGAGAAAAAGAATCGGATAGGACAGGACCTAACGTGCAATCAGGCCTTAGAGTGAAGTTCTAGAACTACCGTTTCATATACTGAAGCCTTGTGGGAAAGTTCTATTCCGCTCAATGTTTCTTGGTGATTATTCGAAGGATTCTTGACAAAATAAAGCGAGCATTAGACGGATATCGATATGATAAATCTAATATGTTCATCTCCGGCGTTTGTAGGTTATGCCACCAATTACATCATTAACCTATGCTGAGTCTAGTTCGTGCTGGTTTCCCTGAACCATATTGCATAGCATTTAGTAAATTGATACGTAACAAGTGTACGGTTCCTCATTAACCTCATATCGTGACCGAATAATTATACAATTTACTCGGTTGGAAGCATCTGGCCATAGTGACGCAATGAGACATAACTAAATGTTCATTGGAATCTTTAGTACGTTAGATATGCCTCTTCCTTCATGCACTATTGTACTGGGTTACAAAAGTTAGAAGAATCAGACATAACATTTCTTTAGAAATTCCTGTAAATGCTTATGACGGCTTAAAAGAACTTCAACGGTTTGCGTTGGCTAGTGTTATTTTCATCACATTACCAATCCACATAGGGGGTAATCATTCTTCATAGAGGGCGAGTGATCATTCTTCCACGAACGGATTAGTTAACACATTCACAACGCTTTCGTTTGATCCTGTCTGTTGCTTTAATCATCTGTACACAACATAGTGGTGAAGTTCCCGCAAATAGTATCAATTTCATACACGTTTCAATCAATCTACAATCCGCCACATTTGTGGTTCTTGCAAAAACACCAGAACCAGAATCGGCGATAGCAGCTCAAAGCGTAAAACATGGGCAAAACTCTTAAGCAAAGGTGTAGTAAGCTGCACAAATAGATCCGTTTCGCAAAAGCAACCCAACCAAAAAAAAGGGGTGCGCACCTTGTCAAATATTGATATTCTCGGTTGGTTTCTCTGCCAGCAGCGTACGGGTTTCGACTCGTTATCAACCTCATCATCAGCCGCAGCCACACAAACATGACAAACATCGCCGGTGCCGTTTGCTGGCAAAAGCGCACCTTTTAACCGTAGGCAAATATTGTCGCAATATATTTACGGTGAAGCCACTGGCCCCGACGACGGTGACGGTCGATTTCTCGCGCTCGCGTTCGATGACAGAAGGGCAGGGCACGCAATCGGCATCCTTATCGGTGTTATTCCCTGTTTCAGGATGCCGATAATGGAGCAGAGTAGGAATGAGAGAGAGAGAGAGATCGAGAGTCGGGCGTTGTCGTTTATTAAACATCGCTGATATGCTGTTTATGTTGCGTGATTGTGGGTTCCCGAGCTAGAGCAGCACGATCACATATAAGCGCATGGTGGTTTTGTTAATTGAAACCACTGTCATCTGTCTTTTCGTTTGGGTGTGTGTAACTCTGTGAAATATGCATTTCGTGCTCTAATTATGCTTGGCACGATTGGCCAAATGCATCACAATCAGTTGGGTAGCGAGGCATGGGTTTTGTCTGTCTGAATTAGATGTATGTTGTGCGCGTATGTGAGAACAATCGTGAATTTGGCGAGTTCAACGCATACGAAGCTTTATGAATCAACACAAATTTGATGTCAGTTGTGCGTGGTTTGTTTGTTATGCAAAAAACGGGACGCTTGTTCGTTCTTTCTGCGAAAACGAATAAGTTAAATTAAAATTTTATTTAGTTGAAATAATTAGGGCTATTATAGAATATTATATGCTTGAATTTATTAAGAATACATGGTATCAATAATAACCAATAAGGAGTTAGATAATAAGAATGATTTTACTGGCTCGGATCATTTTTGAAGTTTTCTCATATATTTTCCAAAAGTATCTCAAGAAATTAAATTTTTTTCCGAATATTTTAGACATTTTCCCATCTATTTTTTATTTGCGCTGATTATTTACTTTAGGCTTTTATAAATCCGAATATTGTTTTAACAATATTTCTTATATGGTTATTATTTTAAACTACATTTATTAAATTAACACCTTTTTGCATAAAGAATTTTAAACAATTATTCTAGCCGAAACAAAATTCTTGTAAATAATCATTTGAAATTGACATATCAAGGCGATATTTCGTATTTAACGAAAAACAAATTAAAACTTATGTTAAAATATGTAAAACCGATAAAAAGACATGTAGTTTTATTCTTGTCAACTTACTAAAAAATCACTTCTAACCTTCTATTAAAATTATTGTGTGAGTGTGAAGACTTCGGGAAGATAACAAAAATATTTGGGAAAGCTTAAATAAACTCTGGGAAACCCTGTATTTATTTCTTTTTAGGTTTAAAGCCTTTCAAACAATAAAATTCTTCTTTTCCTATGTCTATTGGTAATACTGTCTTACTATTTTAAGCCCCTTACCTTACGGTATGTTGTGTTCGACTAGTCCGGGTCATATAGACGTCCTAAGAAATATTATGCTACAATAATATTCATAAGAACTCTACTAGAGATGAGGCGAAAGAAATGTAAAGGGATCAAACTAAATAAATGAATTAGCTAAAGCGTGACCAATTTGAATGCCTCCATTAAGCAATCAAAACAATCCAAGGGTTGACGTTCAATTCTACCCTCAAACAAACAGTTTTAATGTTGCTTTCTTCACTTCGATTGATACACTTGTAATTGCTTACGTTTCTGAGTCATTTGCCCAGTTCGCAATTCTTTTTTGCCTTTCACAAAACGATCATGCTTCTTCCGGTTTCTTGCGGTTTCCAAGGTAAACCCTCATAAACCGCACGAAACCGATTGTGCCGATGATAAAGCCCGATGCAATGGGCAGAGGGGACATAAAACAACTCATCTCAGGCGCTTCCGAGAAGCGATGCTATTTACCCGCCCGGTCGATGCATAATGAATCATCGAACAAAAACGTGATCCTCAACCGCGACCAACCTCAGCGGGTGTACTTTTATTTCTGTACCTTTTGTCCCTGTCCGCCGGATGAAATCATCACCGTTCGCTTTACTGTAGAGAAGAAGGCAGAAACGGGTCGTCGACTGATAGTCCATTCGTCTATTCGTAGCCTTATGCCTACGCTACCAGAGGGAATCCTTTTCTTCCCAACAGAATCGGCGGCGAAGGCTAAGCCGCCTGGACGGGAAGATAATTAAGCTGAGATTAATTAAGTTGCGGATAGTTTCATTGCGCCGGGCGGAAGCCTTGCCCGAAACCGTCCCATTGCTACTGCACGGTGCTACTATTGATGATGAAGAATTATCCCCGTGGCGTTGTTGCGTGTCATGTGCCTGCCGGGGGCGGTGGACGTGAACTTGGTGAAAAAATGAGGACATTCCGGTGGATATTGTTGTCACCATTATCGCAATGCGCTGTTCATTCACTTGCTCACTCACTTTACGGGCTGAGCTGTTTTGCTGGAGTCTCCCGGTGGCGCTGTGCTTCCGATTGTTCCCATCACTTCTGGGTTGGTTGTGAAGTTGGAAAACAACAATAAAATGAAGGGGAATTTGTATCTTTCAACGCTGGTTTCGTTGAACGATAATCGTGGCGTCGAAAGCTTTCCATTTTCTACCGCAAAACAAGTAAAGCGGTGGTTTTTGTAAGCTTAAACAGTTGGGGAATAGTTTTTTTTTTTAATGATAGAATAGATTAAGGGGAATTCTGATGTATTGTTATGGTGTGTTCTTAAAGTTAATCTCGGTATTCGCTTCTATATTTAAGCATCTTTTGATACAAATTAAACATAGGCAAGTGAGTTTATTTTTATTATTATAGAAGAAACTTGAAATATAATGAATACACCTGTCTAATTCTTCCTATCTTTGAAGTAAATAAGCAAGTAGTATCAAAATAGAAGGATAGTATTAATTTTAAATTTAGATCACGATAACAAAAACCGACTAAAAAGAAAAGAAAGTTTCATTAGTTGAGCAAGATAAATTCAAATACTTAATCAATTAGAAAAGATTCAAAGTATCTCCGCGCCCTGCTTGTAGTGCAATCAAGTCAAGCGAGCCAGAAATGGCAAATATGATTTATAGTTAATGTGAAACCATAGAAGAAAAGAAGAATCTTAAAATGACCAAGAAGAAGAGCAGTTAATGAAAAAAAAACTGAGAATAATGATCATTTATCATTGAAGCAAGAAAAGAGGATAAAATGAAAGTTAGGGTAAAGTATGGAAAATACATATACACTGATAATTGGATATATTTATTTAGATTCCATTATGACGGCAGCGTGCCGTATTTTTTTGACAATTAGATATAATTTGGATACATTTTATGTAATTTTGCCGTCTCCATGCCAACTCCAGGTTCCATGTTAACTTTAGGTTCCATACCAACTCGAGATCCCATGCCAATTCCAGGTGTTGTGCCAACTCTAGGTTCCATGCCAACTCGAGGTCCCATGCCAGCTCCAGATCCCATACCAATTCCTAGTTTCATGCTTACTCCAGGATCCATGCTAACTCCAGGTTCCATGCCAACTCCCGGTTACATGCCAACTCCAGGTTCCATGCTAACTCGAGGTGCTATGCAAACTCGAGGTCCCATACTAACGCCAGGTTCCATGCCAATTCCAAGATCCATGCCAACTCCAGGTCCCATACCTACTCTAGTATATGATTAAGAATTAAACCGCCAATAATAATCGTAATTTTGTTTTTATTTGTCATCTTTTGATTTCAACATACATGCAACATTTGATGAGATATAATCTTGAGTACAAGTATCATACAAAAAAACTTGATATATTATTATATTATATTGTTGTTTCGTTGAAATTTCACTAAAACAAATATCCTTGTCCTTTTTATATTGTATTGTTACGCACTAGTCATCAAAAAGTGACAAACTTCTTAGATTTCGTCTTGCTTATTTTCATTTTTAGTGTCATTTCAAATATGTTTCTTCCCCAAGATTCATTTCACTCTAATCTGGCAAGACATTCATAAGATTCATAAGGCAAAACTTTTCATAATCTGACACAATTTTGCCGACACTTTGTTTTTCTTCTTGTTGCAAACTTCACACTTAGCAAGTTTGTCCTGCAAATTTGCCGACTTTTGCACAAAAAGTTTACGCCCCGGAAGAAAGAACTATCAGCATTTTCGCACGAAAAATGTCTGTTGTTCGCAGTTTTTGCAACAAGTGTAAGACGTAATTAGTGCCCGGAGCTACTGTACCCGCCGCAGCGCCAAAGAAAAGTTACCCAATCGTTCCACCAGAGGGCTGACCTTGGTGTGTAAAGCACCATTTCACCGTGAAAGTTGTCCACCAGCTGTACTGCAGCAATGGCTCGACAGTACAGTGGATTAATTAAAATCTGTTGTGACCGACGGTGGCCGTAAGCGAAAGAATCCTTGCGAAGCAGAATGGGAGAAAGCGTGACGACAATCTGGTCAGTAAATCGGTGCAGTTTTCCACACGGTGGTAGATGGTGTGTGGTTCATGCAAATAATTACGCACTAATTCCATTTTAATGCTCCCCATTAGCGGGTGGAACGAGGGGTAAAGGGATGGGGTAAGGTGGAAGCGCCAGCTGTTCTTTTCCGGTACAACTTATTTGAACCCGCGTGAAGGATTGGGCCGTATATCGGTCGGCTGTAAAATGATACTCTATGCCTTACACTGGGGATGATGGCCCAAGCACGCTGGGACGTGTGGACACGTGTGATTGAATGAAGTTTCGCGTGCTTTACGGTGGGCAACGGTTTAACTGGCACCTGTTTGAGGATGACATGTGACACATGTGAGAAGTTGGCCAGTTGTGTTGGATGAGAAGGGAATTAAAAAGGTTTCATCGCGAAAAACCCGCTATTTATTGGGTTGTGCTGAACTTGAAGGTTTTTTTTTTCGATTTTAATCTCAAAAATCCTGATTCTCGTTATCCAGAATCGAAGGAAATTCATTACCTTTTCGTAATACAATCGGTAAGAAGTAGTAAAATAAAGACAATAATGAAACCAAACAAGAATGAGATGAAAACATGCTTTAAAAATCATAAGAATATTATAAAATTAACATAAATAATATGATTTAAAGGATAATGTAAAATAAAATCAATACTGCAAGAGACGAATGTACAAGCAAGGCACGTTAAACGAATAGTAAATTTAATGAAAACATGTTGTTGAACATGAACACCTTTTATAGCAGTACTGCGAATTTTAAGTACATTTCGTATCATGCTTTTTCGGCAACCTAAATCAGCTTAAACCGTTGCGCGACAACTACCGATAAAGGACCGAAACGCGATGGCGAAAGGGCATAAAACAGAGGCATTTTAATTAGCATACCGCAGAACCACGTGTTCCCGGGCGCAACTGAAGCGACCCGCATCGACATCCGGACGACATGTACCGTTTGTGGTCGGATTTGCAAACCCACACGATACACGCACCGATGCACCGGAACCACCTCGCTCGAGCGTTCGACTGTTTAAGGAGCGACTGTCCCTGGGTTATGTTGGTTCAGTTATTTTCCTTTTTATTCTTCGCGTATCGCTCTGTTGCAACACTTGCCACGCATTTGCATGTACAGCACGCGAAACAAAGCCTCGTATAATCCTATTTGGCTCGCTGGTTGGGTGCAAAACCCAACAAAGGAGAAAAAAGGAAGGAAGGATTTTGGAGCGGCTGTTCACGTGGTGTGTCCACCTTTGGTGACTTTTCCCGGTGTGCACGCGAGGTCAGCAGGTGCGTTTGGCTAATGCCGGACGTTGAGGGTAATCGATGGTATGGTAGTATATGCAATCAAGTGATTAACGGTGGCTTAAAAGCGATTTGTTTCAGTTTGGTTGCTGTTTTGCGCAAAAAAAAAATCACTTGAAATGCGTACCCGTAGCATGTATCGGTATGGGTCGAGTTTGTTTTTATCTGGTAGGCTAATAGGATCAAGCGAAACATTAGCACTAATCCAATGTGACAAAAAAATTAAGCAGGTCTACTGAAAGCTATGATTTAAGGGATGATAATGTGTGGTAATTATGGCTGTAATGGAGCAAATCTGCGGCATTATTGTGGGATCATTTCGTATTGTATATTCTGTATGTGAACTGTATTGCTAAGATTGTTTCTAATAACTCGCATGATTCTTGTAAGATGAACATTCATTTCATATTGGATTGAATACTTTAATACTTTAATAAACTAAACATATTTAAATGATCGATGAATCTTCACAGATGTTAACCATTTAAACTCATAAACATAAAGCTCTAGAAATGACATTAAAATTGTTTTGTTTGTTATAAACCATCATGCATGCTCGACAAAGGATTGAAAAATGTGATATCCAGAGACATATAAAATCCCAAGAAAATATTTGTGAACGATCATGTCTTCTGCTGTTCCGATTAAGATGAGATAGATAATTTAAGATGTAAAATTCATTCTGGGTTCGCAAGCCTCATTGAATACAAAAAACACCCACTTAGCTCCCGTTTTCTAGACATTAGGATTACCGAATCGTGTGAAATACAGCCTGAGGAAACTTCTCCACTCAAAATACCTGTCGCGACGGACGAAGCTGGGACTGTACAAAACCTTTATAGTCCCAGTACTCACATACGCCTCTGAGACATGGACTCTGTCCAAAACTGACGAAACCCTCTTAGCCGCGTTCGAGAGGAAGATGCTCAGAAGGATTTTTGGCCCCGTATGTGTGGAAGGACAATGGAGGAGCCGCTACAACGACGAGCTCTATGAGCTGTACGGTGATCTTACCATCGTGCAGCGAATTAGGCTCGCCAGGCTCCGGTGGGCTGGTCATGTCATGAGAATGGCACCGGACGACCCAGCCCGTAAAGTCCTTTTAGGCCGTCCACATGGACAGAGGAGGCGTGGTAGGCCCAAACTGAGATGGAGTGATGGCGTTGATGCGTCCGCCAGAACGGCCGGGATAATGGATTGGCAGACGACGGCGCTAGACCGTGAGCGGTATCGAGGATTGTTGCAGCAGGCCAAGACCGCGAAGCGGTTGTAGCGCCTGATAAGTAAGTGAAATATTAATAAAAAGACTCTAAATGACTCTAAAATGACTATTAGTAAAAGACTCTTTCTTGGCCTGACGACCTCTTAGATCATGCCTGCCATTTCTGGCTTACTAGACTTATTGTTACCGCATAGTTAGATAGTCAGTCCTCACTATGGGGGAACGGCCCAGATGAGACTTGAACCCCGGTCCAGCCGTGTGAAGACCGGCGCCGCTGTCGCATTCACCACCGGGCCGCCCCTATACTCTAGACTCTAGAGACTATTATTTAGAGCTTTATTTCAATACACTTGCACTACATTTAAACTAAATGAGAACTAATGCGAACTAGAGGAAGATATTGATTTTTCCCATATTATCGACATGTGTAGCAAGTCATAGCAGCATTAATGAGACTTAAATTAAATTGACAAAAATCAAGGCTCTCCTTATTCATTAGCGGACCGGATTGGAAGGTCCCGCGGGCCATTTCTTTGACATATCTGGCATAGATTATATCAATTCTTCATGAATGATTTGTATATGTAGACCAGTAAGCTGTAAGTGATCATCGAGAGTTTATTAAATTAATTCTATTTTGGTGTAAATTCTACAACGTTTTCATCAGTAAAACTACAACGTTCTACTATTTTAATATTTATCTTAACAAAGATACTTAACAAAGAATGAAGTACACAAGTACTATTGGGGCGGCCTGGTGGTGTACACGATAGCTGTGCCTCCCCGTACGCAAGACTATCCAGCTACGGGTAAAACCAAGCCATAGAAAGCTAGAAACAACAGACAGAGGTTGTAGAGCCAGAGAAAAATAGAGCATTATTATATTATTATTTTCTAGAACTTGATAAATTTTATCTTCTATTATTACAAAATCGAGTAACTTTAAATAGAGCGCGTCGGGAGAGCTTATTTCTTCACCATAAAGCAGTAAAAACATTTTACTCAAGCGTAGTGTTTCTACGTCCTTGGTGCTTGTTGAAGAAATTAAATTCATGTTGTCAAACTTCAATTCAAACCAACTTATGCATTCTATTATTAAGACTGTCTTTTTGGTCACCGGTCTCGATATTTTTCTAAAGTGTACATCATATTTCCTTTTAAAGATACCGTATAAGAGACCATTAAGTTTTTATGTCGTCATATAAGATCATACGACTAGAAATTCAGGATTTCAAATTTAATGCCTAATAACTTTTTAATCAACAAATTTTTAAACTTAAAAAAATGTATCTTTCTTTTTTTATCTTCAGTGACAATTTGGTTGGTTTTGTCCTAGCTAAATTTGGGTTTTTTAAGGTTTCGTTCCGCCAAATGCGTACTGCAGACCATGTAAAGATCGTCTGGTCTCATACATTGCCGGCTGTTCTACTTATTTGTTTGAAGTTCTCAAAATAAATCTCTAATTCAGGAGATTATTTTTTGTGCAAATAAAATATCAAGAAACCGTATGTAACCCGTATTTTTCGGCTAGCTTTCAAGGCACACACCAAACATCGAGCTAAAAACCTCTAAATGCTGTATATAAAGATCATTAGGATGAATGTCTTGATTCAATAATATTGTGCATAATCTGTCAGTATAGTGAAAATTTATATAAAAAGTCTATAGGATTACTCACCATTTCTGAGTTCTCTTCTAGAACTACCTAGAAATTTAACTAAAACACTTGTTTTAACTATACCCCTGACTACTGCCCTGCTCAACCTGCAATAAACACTCCAAAGTGCAATGAACCTTTACATACCACGAGAAAATGAAAGAAAAGCACTCTCTCGTTGCCCTTCAAACGCACACGATCGTTGCGGTGCGATCGTTTCAAGGCAGTCAAAAAATCAAAACCTCACAAAAGACATCGGAACAAAAAGGGTACCGCATTTGCAAATGCGTAAAATTGTTTCGTGCTTCTTGTGTACCACCCAACAAACAAAAAACACAAAGATGTTTCACAAACGGAGGAGAAGAAAAAAAAAAACTGCTTACTCATCAGCTCGAAGCTGGAAATGGAGTGCAAAATAACCACAACAAAAAATCACAGCAAATCGGTAAGACTCCCCTGGCTGGTTGGCTAACGTTTGTGCGTTATAATAGTATTGAAAGCCATTTGCCACGCGTTCAGCGTTTGTGAGGCCCAAAAGATGAAAGGATCACCAGTGTTATGGTTGGCGCGGTGGGTGAGATAGCTTCCGATGGGTGGCAGTGTCGGTGTAATGTAGTTGTGTATGTTACCTTTTTAATGTTTATGTTTTCCGCGTGTTTTTTTTCCTCAGCTCGGAATCGCTACATATCGTGTTCCGGATGAGTCAGTGGGCCTGTTCATCCGGGACTGTAGCGTGTGCGAGTGGTGTGAGGATGTGAGTAGGTCCATGTTTTACGAGGGTGTAAAGTTTACAACCATTTCCGCGGTGAACGACGATTTCGCCCCGAATGTCTCGTGGATCCGGGCTTGGCGAGCATATCAGCTTACACAGCTAGCTAGCAGGTCTCGCTGGCTGATGCATGACGCTAATGGTTTGAATCACCGGCAACGATAGACGATGGCCCGAGGCCGTCGATCGAGTGTTCGAATTAGACAACATTTGCTAGTTTGGCGCTCACTAACAGCTACCGCTTTTGTCCGCCACTTTCAGTGGCTGTGGCCTTCATCTCATCTTCATCTTCCCGTAAGCCCGGATAAACGCATCATCGCATCATGCTACTCCTCTGTAGGAGCTAGGAAACTGGGTCATGTAAACACGGCGGGATGCGATTAGCTTCCCGTTCTCCATGATACGTCCGCTCGCACCAGGAAACCGCACCGTAATCGGACATTATTATCACCGCAAAATAAACAAGCCCGGCGATGCAGGCAATATGTGCAGGCAATATGTGCAGGCAATATGTGCAGGCACTGCATCACCCCAAATGATAGTGTGGCATCAAGTGGTACGATTGGATTGGATAGAGCAAGTCGTACACGAAAGGAAAAAAAAACAGAGGAAAATAAAAACAAATAATTACAAACACATGTCTTCCATCAGTGGTGTCCAATGACGCTTTGGATTATTTTATAGATCTATTAATGTTAGCCCACTAGTGTGTGCTATTTTTAAATGTGGCTGCTTGATTGCATGCCATTTATATCGGGGCAGCCATAAAATGCTGTCGTGTGGCCTTTACCGGGTTGAGGGATCTGATCTACTTTGAAATTCTTCGATTGAGTCGTTCATTTGTGTTTAGTAATGGCTAATGAAACGTTAACATGTAAAATCCTTTTATCAAACTGCTTGTACTTTGGTATGTCTTTATAAGTTGTGATGGATGATAATAAAAAAAACGATTTGTAATAGAATATTTAAAATAAACGCATCTTAAACAAATGTAAATTTAAGACTTCGACATAAAAAGACGATTTTATAGTAAATAATATTTAAACTCCCTAAAATTAAACAGAGCTTTTTATTTGAACAATATTTTTTTCCATTCCTTTCGATTTTTGTTTCGGATTGTTGTTGTTTTTCGTGTCGTACTTTTCGTGATACCGTTTTATTATTCTTTCGTTTATTTGTATCCTTTTTCATTTACTTCTTGAGCTTCTTCTTATTTCATCTTGTACTTTTTCTTTTCCTCCTTCTCATTTCTTCAGTTTTTATTTATTTTTACTTTTGTTTTGATGTCTTTACGTTCTTTTACATTCGTTTTAATCTTGTAGGTTCTTATTCGTTTTACTCTTCATTTAGTTTTATTTTCTCTTTTATATCTTCTTAAATATCTTTTTTTCAATACTCTTTTTCTTCTCCGTCATCTTCGATGATTTACTTCTTGTCTACTACTTATAGTACTATTGGTTCGAATACCATTACTATTACTTCTGCTACGGCTACTTCAACGATTACTCTACTACTACTTGTTACTACTTGTTCTACCTAGATTGTACATATCTTGTTATGTTCATTTAGTTTGATCAGTTGTTCTGTTCTATCAACTTTGTCGTATTATTATTCTGCTTATTATATTGGGGTCTTAGCTATTCTTCTGTTTTATATTTTATTTTTCTTTGATAGTTAGTTTTAGCTATTATATTGTTTTTTCACTATATATAAATTATTCTTAAAAAGTTATATTTTTTGTTGTAAATGTTACTGTCATTGTAATACTTGCAGCCTGATTACTACCTAGTTAATTAAATAGACTTAAAACTCTTTAAGTCAGCAAAAACCTTAGTTTATCATTAATTAACGCAAATACCACTTGCTTTGTATCGCTTCATAAAAGGTAGATCGAATATCATAAACACCTTTGGTGCAGCTTTTAACGAACAGTTCCAAGAACGCAGAATGCATTTTATGAAAATCGATAGCAAACAGGAATGCGTGTCTATTTTAAGCTACCACGGACAGGGATGTAACTCAATAGCTTTGTCTGGCTGGTTGCTGCATGTGCTGAAAGTAAAAACGCGATCCTCATCGCACGAACATACAGTTGTGAGGGAAGCAGAATAGTAAGCAGAACACCAGCTCATCCTGCTCATCATGAAAGATGATACGGTGCGAAGGTGCAGACAGACAGTGAAGATTGTTGATAGTGAAGCAGAAGCACCAGCCCACCAGAAGCATTCCACCGACCACCGATTTACCCGCGAGGCTGGGACGTGGTGAATCGCGGTCAATGTGCGCCGGTTAGTTTTGCGTGCTATTCCGCGGTTAAGCACCGGCCATTATTTGCATCGTCATAATTATATTGGCTGCATCCGTGGCACGCGCTCTGGTCAGTGTGATGCGAAAGTGCCGCGATGGCAGATTGTCTCGTTAAAAGCGAAAGCTTCTCGGTGTCCCGTTTTGCCAGAGCTTGCAGAAAGCATCACACAGATTATGGGATTTGTTCCGGATTTCTAGATAGAGTGGCGGTAGCTGGAGTGAAGATACAGGACACACGAAACAGAAGACGCGTCATAAGATCGAGATGCAAAGCGGGATAGAAAAACGGAAAATGGTTTTGTGGTTTGAATGGTTTATTTAAGCTGTGTAAGGCTTTTCGTGCCATTACTGCCCACCATTTGCATGCCAAAGTGTTCCCTAAAAAGTAGTTAATTAGAAAACTGAACGCAAAAGAGCTGCTGCACTGTGCTGTGGTTTGAAGCGGTAAGTTTCAAATTGTTTTATTAATGACTGTTTTGAAAATAAAATAGCTTCGACAAAGTTTTCCCATTTGTGTGCGTGTGACAAAATTATCTTCCATTTGTTGGCAAAAGTTCTGGACGCTGGTGGATTTATTAGCAGATGATTTAATTACTATTATTGAGCTTGAAATAATTTTGGTACTCTCGTTTTGGCGTAATCTTTTGAAGTGAAATGTTGGAAGAATTACAGTTTAAAGCAGGAATAGACGTCCAACCACAATCTTTTCTACGTAAAAATAGATGATTATCTTGATGTAATTACCTGTTCGTGAACAATTGTTAGAATCCTTGCTCATGACGAATCTCACTTAACGAGAGAGTATCTGAGAGAGAATAGTTTTAGCTTGTAAACTATTGAGTTGCCGTTTAAAAATAGAGATGATTGATGGATTATTGTTCTTTGTTTTAATATCTCGTTATTTTACAAAAATTTCAAATCATATCTAATTTATGTAATTTAATATCATCATTTATAGTCATGACACCGCGGTAGAATCAGTAGAATAATAGTTTATTCCGTAGAATTCCTGACATTGTAAGAATTAATGCTTTTTGTATAACACAAAGTGGAATAATGTAAAATCTTCAAAATAAAATCTTCATAATACAGTAAGTAAAAACGCGAATGTCTTTAAACATTTATTTTTAGTGTTTTCATTCACTATAAATATCAAAACCGGAAAAGTCCTCATTACGATGATGTCAGTGTGTGAACTATTTGAGTTTCATTTCGATATCAATAGCATGAGTGCGGCCCGGTGGTAGATACGACAGCGGCGCCGGTCTTCACACGGCAGGACCGGGGTTCAAGTCTCATCTGGGCCGTTCCCCCATAGTGAGGATTGACTAACCAACTATGCGGTATCAATTAGTCTAGTAAGCCAGAAATGGCAGGCATGACCTAAGTGGTCGTTAGGCCCACAAAGAAGAAGAAGTATGAGTCATGTTTATCATGAAAGGTAAATCCACCTCTGAAGTTGTAGAACTTAAATATCCAAAACAACCTGTTTGGGTACGAAATTTTGAGGGAGATCCCAAGCCCGTTTTCTTTCCGATGTGGCATTCTTAGTGAGCGGAACTTCCCTGAACAGCAATGACGTAGATTATGTTGATTTGATATGAGTAACAGATGCTAGATACCTGTTTTGGTAGCATATAAATAGAACCCCGGTTTACAAGTCCTCCCAATAGTCGTATTCCCTTACAACTGAAATGTTAGAGTATATCTATTTTAAGTTTTGCACAAATAATCGAAAATACTGCCTTGAAATGTGGAATAAATTTAGCAAATATTTTCGTAAAATATCTTTCGATGAAATACGACTGTGGTGCGCTTTTTCTCACGGTTGTTCAGTTGCCATTGAGCTCACACAAGCAGAGCTAAGGTCTTGTTGTTGGGCCGCAATGTCTCGCCAAACACCACACTCTTACCCGAATTCGATTGCATTTTCGTAGAATTTGATTTGTTTTTCCTGCCACAAACTGTGCGCATGCTAATGTTTGGGGCTGCTGCTGCCGTACCGGGGTGCCGAGGGCTTTGGGAATCCAGCCCCAAGGATGATGTCATAATGAATTGATGGTGCGATCGCATATCGGTTTTGCATTTGCAATCGACCTTCGAGGTTCGAGCTTGTTTCAAAGAATCGAGCCGAATGAAATCGAAAATCGAAAAGCTGAAGTCAAAAAGTTTGGACCATTTTTTTCTTAACAGGATTAGCGATCATCTGGCAGATGGTAAGGGCCGAAGAATGGGTGCTGCGATTGACCGAGGTCACCATAATCTCCAGAACGTTCAGTGATGTTTGTTTGTTTATCGGATTTGTTACGTTTTGGTTTTCCGCCTTTTTATTCCGTCTCTATCGGAATAGCTTGGATTCTTTTGGGACCTGGTAGTTGGTTTCGAATTCAAGGGAGCATAGTTTATGTACCCACCGATAGGGGGATCCGATTAGGGTCAGATCCGATTTCAATACACCGGAGCTAAGTAGTAATAGGATCACCTTGTTGATGCAAAAAACGAAGCACTTCCCCGTGTATGAGCACCCATCGAAGATCATAGAACCCGGGTGCTCAATTACAAAAGGAATGTCACCGATGAAGGTGGCGCAGACGAACCGATTTCTAACGAGTTTTTGTGCACATTTTACGTGAAGCAGTAAAGCGTTAAACGAGCGTTTCCCTTTCGAAACTGAAAACTGTGAAGGAATGCGAGGTATTTTCGATTTCAAACGGATCTCCCAATTCACCGAAATGCAGTTAATTATCTTGAGTTGCTGCACAGCAATAAAAAAAGCGCCATTCAGCCTCGAACCATTAAACCATCGCGCATATGCGGTTTTGTTGATGATCAGTTATTAATTTAAATCTAGTTTTCGGAGCAAAAAGCTGGTGATTCAATGAAGCCTTTTGCGGCGTTTTCGAAATTTAAACTCGATCGAACAGCGGCTCGAGTGGACTACGATGGGGGTGAATGGATGGAATGGGGTTTCTCCACCGTACAATAATACTGCCACAAATTGCCACCAAACACCAGACGACAAAGTTGAATACAAATTTGCTGGGGAACGTGTCTCTCCTCTCTAGCGCTCTTCACTCTTGGGTCCTCCTCGAACCTAACCAAGGGGCCACAGGTGTTCGGTTTGAAATTCCGGAATAGGCCACTTCCGAAAACGCTAATTGGATTACGCATGACGGCTACAGAAAAGCGGACGACGAAAGGCCCGACGAAAGAAAAACCAAAGTAGCATGACGCGTGACGCGACCGGGAACTGTTGGACGTTCGGCACGGCTTCGGATGGCCAAAACGGTGTTCTGGATATTTTTTTTGTTGCAGGGAGCTTACGTGACGACTGTTTCATTCGGTTGTTTGTTTTCGGGTAATTGATTAGTATGATTTATGCTGATGCCTCTTTGACCGTTCTTCAGTAAGATAGTATTTAATTTGAATCATTTTTAAGTGATTTAAAATTTATTTCTCTCAAACAAGCCCATAGTATCGGAGTTCTGTCAACCATTCTACCCCAACAGCTCCAACAATGGCACTTGCCCGGACCGAAACGTAATTCAATCCTGCGATACTGTGGATTTCAGTGTCAGCTCCCGCGATTGCTAGCATTTTAATCTCCTTTCCCTGGTCCGGAATCTAGCGAGACCGGAGCTTAAACGCACCCCGAAACGCCAAAACCCCGAACCGAGCTAGGTGAGGCGTAAGCATGAAGTTTTCACGGTTCGATACCTTTTACGTTTACGCCACCGGTACTGGGCAGCCAACGTTGGCAAAAGGTAAGCATTATTATTTCAGGTGTGGGTTCAATCACTCGCGTGGCGGGTTGAAGAATCTCGCATATTCGTAAACATTCCGCGCGAAATTGTAGCTTTCGCGACGATGCACACGCGACTGATGAGTCCGGCGGTACGGGTATTGGCTGGCAGGCAGTTCGACGGCATTTTAGTAGACACCGGTGTGCTATGCTATTATGCTGTGTTCCATTCGGCGCATAATACTACACCCGCAACCGAAATGATAGTGAGTGTTGGTAGGCTGGGTAAGGTAGAAAATCGATCCTAAATCGAACGGAGATTAAGATTAATGTAACCGCTGGCGGTAGTAGCGAAGGTTGGCTGTCTGCTGATTCCGGAGCAGTTATTCTTCGTTATATGTTACTTCACTGTGTGAGGCTAAACATTACAAGGATTTTGTTGGAAAGTTAATAAATCTATTTAATATAAATCTCGTCTCTTTATTGGGCATTAATTCGATTAAACACTATCATTAACAACTTTTTTTTTATTGTAACTTGTATGAGTCGTCATTTAAGTTCAACTCAATTTATCTACATGATTAAGTGGATGATTGTTTATTTTACAAAGCATGTCTGAGCCTGAGTATGCCTGGAATAAGGAAACGAAGAAGGAGGAAATGCCTTGTGGCTGTTAAGCTATTTCAGCACAAGAATACGGCGAGTGTCATCATACTGGACTATAAAATAAACTATTAAACAAAATATGTTTGGTATATTAATATATCTCTTTTGATCTCTTTAGATGTTTACAGGAATTATAAGAAACCCATCAGATTGTATCATAATCAAAATTACTGCAAATTTTCTAACTTTTGTGACACATTAATATAATTTTATTCTGTTTTACTTGAGTTTTATTTACAAGTAATAAGGTAAAAGAAGATAAAATTATGTTAGAACATAAATCTTATCTCTTTAACACTGTTATAAATTCTTATTGATGTGCTCATCGCACATGATTTAATATTTTGCTTCCACAATTACCACCACAAGCGATCGCTAAGCCTCAATTGATTTGCGTCACGCACTTTCGTTTTGTTTGCCCAGCCCACCGTATACTGGCGGCGCCATGACGTCATCGTGCAGGATCGCAGCGTGGTCACGATCCTTCCCAAACTATGGGACACACGCACGTCTGGAGGCAACCGTCTGCGGCAGGACAAACATAAAAAGGGGCAGAGGGACATAAGGCATCGGAGGGAACGAGATTTCTTTGCACTTTGTTCTAGCACACAGCTGTTTGGTAAGCGATCGTGGCCGATCCAACTGAAGCCACTGGAGACTGAATCACATTCCATCCCCTTCTAACATATGCGCGTATGAATCAGCATTCGAAGTGCGGCCCGATGCGTCGTCGGCTTAGATCAGTGGTCGGCAAACTACTAGGAACAACGAGTTCAATATTATTATAAGTTAAGTAGAAGCATTTAATAATAGGGTTTACTGAACAGATTTCAGAATACATCACATTTCAACAACAACAAAAACATTATATTATTTTTTAACATGCAGAATCGGCTTTAAAGACTCTTGTCAAATATTGTCTAAACGTTTTTCTATACGAAGAACTCATGAAAACGAACAAGTACGGAAAACTCCTGCTAAGAGTATTCAGTTATCCAGCTAAGAGCAGAGAAAAAATCACGAAAGCCTCAAAAGGCTGGAGAAAGACTTCTGGTGATTGTACCTACCAAATAGTTAAATTCCATTAACATGTTCAGAATGAACTAGGTTTGATTCTTCTTCTTCTCTGGCACTACAACCTCTGTAGGTCTTGGCCTGCTAGCAATTGCTAGCTCTCTGTGACTTAGTTATACCCGTAGCTGGATAGTTAGTCCTGCGTACGAGGAGGTGGTCCGCCGGGATTCGAACCCCGGTCCTACCGTGTGAAGACCGGCGCCGCTATCGTATACACCACCGGGCCGCCCCTAGGTTTGATTACTATATCATTATTTTTACTGAAAGTCTTCTAAACTCACCTTAAATTTTTGAGCCTTTCTGTCTTTGTCAGCATCTATGCGTTTTCTATTCTCATGTTTTATTTTTTTTGCTTTTTTAATTTTCCTTTACCAATCAATTGATTTAAGAGAGTTGTTGTGCCTGTATCGGTTGCAAATTTGCAGTAATTAATTAATGATTGTTAGTATAAACAATGTACTTAAAAACGTGCATTAAAAAGGACTTGCTTATATACGGTTACTCATTTAATTAAATCTGGACATACTTCTGCAATAAAAACTTCCAATAAGTTAGCCATTCAAGGCCCATAATTGGCAAGAGCGCTAAAAAAAAACTAAACAGCTGCGAGCTTATGTTTGCCGACACCTGGCACCTCGCATACGAGCCACAGCCACGCCAGCCCAACGTAGGGGTTGTTTGAGCGTTTCTGTTTACCCTGCCGTTTATTCGTGTTTCCGAAGTCGACCGGGAACGTATGCCGGACGAGAGAGTACTCAAAAGTGAACTGGTAAAGGTACGTCGCATGCACGCGTGTGAGTTCGTAACTGCTTTTTGGGTACCGCACATTGGGTGTGATCGAAAAATGGGCTCCAAACTTCCGCAATAGCAGAGCGGACGATCGGAAAAGTGCAGTGAGGATCACAGTTTTGCGTATTGTCAGTTTTAGTCAACCGAACGTGTCGTGTGTGTGTGTGTCGGGATTATATTGTGGGGCACGCGGGTACACGGGGATTTAATTGTAAAATCGATGTGTCATCATTAAGTCCGTGATCGCGTGAAGGAATGTGTGCGGTCGCCGATTTCCATCCGATTTGGTGCGGTGTGTGAAGGTGAACGGTGTGCTGTGTGCGCGAATGTGTTGAATACGGCCTACTTTGTATGCGGGAATGCGAGAATAAGTGTCTAATCGGAAGACACAGCACTAACCGGGGTGTACCGAAGGCAAACCCGCGTCCGAAACGAAATTGTGAAGTAACTCGCCGAAGCTGCCCAATTTGACAGCTATTAGCGAATTTTGGCGCAGGTCACGTTTTGTGTTTTGTTTTTCCAACCCCGAGCTTTTATTTGGTGTGCCACTTTTCTCAAACCGCGCAAGGTATTGTGTGTGTGTTTGTGCTTGTGTAGTGTGTCTTCCGCTGTGGTCTCTTTATTGCAACGCTATTGTGTTTATGCTCCGTGCTGCTGATCATAAGCCCGCATTTTATGACATAACGAATTGCCGATTCGAATCGATAGGAATCGATCGATAAGTTAGTTTTGGTTGACCATCACGAAAAGAGATTCGGAATCACACCGAAAAGGAAACCATCCATCCCGGACGGCCGGCCGGTACCTGCGAGATAACGTTACTTTGTGTCTTCTTCGATACGGGCTACCTGTTGATGCTGTTCTCGGCTGGATAGAGTAACACCATCCCCGGGACCCACGGCTCATTCAACTCCCGGCGACTTTGGGACATCCGAACATCGGGCAAAAACCGTAATCTGCTTAAAGGTCTTCGAAATAAAAGGGCGAACAGTAAGACAAGGTAAGAAAAGGAGCGTTTACAGGAAGAAAAAAAAAAACAACCGTAACAAGAACGATCCGAGATCTCCTATCGGACATCTCCGGAAACATGGAAACACACCGGTACGAAGATACGACCAGATCTTGTTCGATTCTAATTATATCTCACCATCAAGCAGTGCGCAAGATACCTCTCTATCTGTGGTGTTGCGTTCATAATTTACTCACTTCCTGCCACCTCAGTTAGGCATCGATGATAGTGTTCGGGCCGGAGAGATATGACGCACGGTACAGGGATCTACGCTACATGTGTGATTTATCGATCGTGATTATTTGTACCGCTATAAGCGCAGCATCATCTTAGCTCCGACGCCCAACGCAGCCGGCTAAATGGGCAAGCTAATGGGCTAATGGGCTGTGCCGCACCTCGGGCAGCCTCAGAAAACTCGTTTCCGCCGAGGTTGCCCTTGACCGTGTGTCCCTTGCGAGGACGCACACACACGACGGCTGCGGATTGCTAAAATATGCATTATTTCCGACACGAAAGGCTGCAGGGAGCGCTAATGGCAAACAATTAGCAATTCATATGTGGCAAGATGCGAGCAAATTGTGCGGTATCGCACCGAATGGCTTGTGATTCATGTGCGACTTAAGCGAAACGCAAAAAAAAAATGAGCTCGTAAGTTCGTCTAACCACCCCGGGGAACACAGACACTTGCGCCGGGTTGTTGTCGATGTTCGGTGGCATCTTGTCAAAGCTCTCGAATCACCGATACACACAGGTAGTAGTAGCTTACGGAGATACACGCAGTACAAGTGTTTTCACGTGATTCATCGAGTCGTTGGTAAAAATAGCTTGACTCAGTATTTGATGAATGAGCTGGTGTAATGCCGTTTCCAGGGAACGGTGGAATTTTTGAAGGTCAACTTATGCGAGCTTAGAGAATGTTCGCGGGCTGGCTTTAACACGGGTAAAGTTTGTCGCAAAGCCCGTACCATAATCCTGTCTGTTTAAATAAACCATTAGATTAGTGAGTCAATTGGTGCGAAACGAGCATAATTAACAACTGTATTAAATTGGATCAATATTTACCGCACGCCCAGTGCAAGGCTCAATTAGGTCCCCCCAAAAACGTAGCTTATCAAATGGGTGGCAAACAATCGGTCTTTCAATTTCCCTTTTTCTGCAACAGGTACCCCGATTGTGTATCATAACAATAGTGGGTTTGTTTTGTTTTTTTGCTGATGTTTAAGCACAACTTCCGACTGTCCGATGCAAATGCGATAAAGAGCAAACCACCGCACAAACGCAAGTCAGCACAAATCCGCCATTCCCGAACGATATATGACGGCTGACAGGCGAGGAAACGCGCCTTGTCAACGGATCGGTTTAGCGGTTTCAGAATTGCATCGGGAAATTAATCGGCCCCTGCTAAATCAGCATTATATCGCGAGCTTTACGGCTTACAGTAATTGTGTGCTTATTGACTTGCGTGTGCGTTGCCTCATCCCACCGCGACGCTGTACCACTTGACAGGTGGGATGGTTATCAGTTACGACGACCTTATCATGTCTCCACACATTGGACATGGTTGCGTCCGATGGGAAGGCGTACAATCTGCGGGATGTTCCAGAATTGTAGAATCCGACAGTCTCTGGACACTGGTTAACGTGCGTATCGGAGTGCAAAAAAAAAACACACGCAACAAGGTGGGAGTTTCGGTGTACTCTTCTCCAAAAATCCAATTGCGCAATCGAGGACACCAGTTCCTCAAACGAAGAGAGACCTCTACTTGCCATGAAGGTTTCGGACGGGCGATAAGATAATGCACTTTGAAGGAGTAATTCGTGTCAAGGGGTAAAAAAGGCGTACGCTTCTCTAACCGTATCGGAAGATACGGGTTTTGTTTGTTGGTGCGTTCGTACGTACAGCGTGTACCTTGTCAGGGGAGGTTATCGTTCGGCTCCGTACGATGAAGCCATCGTCGCGCGTTGGAACACCGTTTCGCATCACACCTGGTGAACCCTGGTGATGATAGCCCATCTTGGGCGGGAAGTAGGAAAAATGAAGTAAACGACTTAAACAATGCCATAAACAGCGAAAGAGTGGCTTTCCTTAACGGTGGCAGCTGTACCGGGCTGCTGAAGGCATCGTCAAGGTTGCTGTCGATGGCATACCGCTTTACCGAAAACAGTAATCACGACTACGGCACACCAGCCGTACACACCGACACCGGAGGTCATCGTTTGCGGTGGAAGCTGTCGCGTGTGTAATGCATAATTCAGTGCCGGAGATCACCTCCTGCGAGGTGATCTGTGAACTGCAGGAACTCGCAACACGCTCACAGATGAAGCGAACGTTAACACTATGACTATCGACTGTTTGATGATATTTATTAGCGATCGCTGCCGGTCCAGGTGTGGACGAACGCTTCATGTAATGTGCTCGGAATCTGAAAGTACATTCCGAGATCTTGCAATATAGAAAGGCTCACAAACATGCTTCTTCGTAAATAATAATTATATTGTATTGGCTTGGGGTATTTTTTGTTGTTGTCTTGCTTCAAGTGGTTTCCTAGGGAAGCCATCGCACACATAAAAGCGTCACCTATTTGACGAGGTAATTCCCGTCCGTACATCTGCTTCTGTTTCCCGCCGATGGTACCGCCTCAGTGCGCACGGCAAATGTAACCAAACACGATGACGATCGGTACGCCCTTGTATGCGCCCCTGTGCCGTGTGCTAAGGGATGTGCGTCTGTACGCGTGCCATACGTGCTACACGTTTCCGGCCGATTGTAGCCCATTCCGAGAGGGGCGATCGTGTACCGTGGCACCATATGGGCAAGTCCTTAACGGTTGCTGTTCCTTACCGGTTTTCCACAATAACCAGAGGTCCTTTTTCGTTGGTGATGGTGGGGAAGCCGGGATATATTTAGAACAGGGAACCCCGTCGTGGTGTGTTGTAGGTGGGCGCATGAGGGTGCATTTTTGACAGTTACAAACAGTGAGTGCGTCCTGCGCGTCTGTCATCACCGGTGGTGGTGGGCTTTATGGTTAGCTGCGGGACTTCGTCTGATATCGGAGCGATGTTACAGCTGTCGAGCGCATCAGTAGAAACCGTTTGTGGTCCCTTTATTGTAAACCACCATTATGAAAGACATCTTCTTTTAACTGTTCGTTTCTCTCTTCTGCTTTCTTTCTTTTTATTGTGGCGTTAATGAATTTGCATAGCTTCGAACTTTTCGTAACGTTTCTGTTTATTCATTACACAACGATTGTAACGAGGCTATACATTTGTCACATTTATTAACCCCATTTCGAAGATAGCAGCGAGAACTTATCGATAAGATGGAGAAAAAACACAGTTCCAAACATCGTTTGTGCCAGGGTTTTTTGGGGGAATGCTTTGAGGTTGTTTCCGTTGCCGCACGACCGAACTGTGTCAAGGTGGAAGATGGGTGTAGAGCCTTTTTTTTTCGTTTCGCTTTGTTTCAATACCTACCAAGCCGTCCCGTTTATCTCAAGGCGATTGTGTGGCTGAAAGCAAAATATGGTTAAATGACAAATGTTTAGTTATTACCGTGTCGACAACACTATCCATCGTTACATCGCTCGTTAGTGCATCGGTTTGCAGCAAAGGCAAGACCGTTTGTGATTTGCATGCGTCGCAGCGAGTTGTTTTTAATCAAAATGCCACATCGATCGATTGCGAACCGATCGCTTATCAATGGCGTCGTCCGAAAATGGAGGTTTTGTAATTATGACGTGGGGGGGGACATCGGGGACAAAGATCATAATCATAATTTTTAATCGAGCTGGGGTTGATGTAGGCGATACGGCGCTATATGGTTGAGCATCACATTTGGTAATAAATTGTGAAAGTGGATGTGTTTCATGTCATTGAGGTCGTAAGCAACGATGGTTGCAAGTCGCAGTTATTTATAGAAATAGTGCTTAAGATAAGTTGAAGAGATGAATAAATTTAATTCAGTTTTCAAGTGCTAAATTCTCACAAGCTTTATTACGTATCTGCACGTATTAAACTTAAGATTTTGTTAAAAACCTAAATAATATAAGCAAAAAGTTAAGACAATCCAAATTTCAAATTACTGACGTTGGGAATTGGTTAATGGGGATGAGAAAATTTAAAAGAAAATAATTAACAACGTCTTCGGCATTAGCTATTAATAGTGCTTCTTATGGTTATTAATGGTTATAAAACTGTAATGTTAAATACAATTACCAAATAAGATTGGATACAAAACAAATACTGGGACGAAGAGAGCCAGAATGTACGAGGAATCATCTTCAAACGTTATTTTCATTTTAGAAAGCATTCTTTATTGTTTTTCATTATTGAAGAGTCTGTCCTAGCAATTAAAAGCAGAGCCTGCAAGCAAAAACACCAACTCTTTAATTACATATTCCTCCAGATACTTAATCTTTCTTTTCGAAAATACTTCATAACACAATGATGGTACGATAAGGTAACTTTCCAGTGAGAAACACTCGAAAACAAAAAAGCAGATTCTTCAGCTTCGATGTGAGACTCTCATTCCACTCTTACGGTTTTCCCCATTTTCATAATCAGAATTATCGCCGCAGATGCGCTTCAATTAATTACGGCAACCATTATGACGATCGACTCCGAGCCAGCTGCTGGCGTGATGAAATTTGTAGAAATTCTTCTCAACGTGTTCTTCGTATCGCGTACCGCGTACCTGGCCAGAACGATGCACGGGCCCTTTCTCCGTGGCTCGTGGGCCAAACTTCCGATTAGCGGTGCTTTTCACCAATTCTGAAAACAGCGTCGAAAACAGAAAACACAGTGCCCAGCATCTTTCAGCGTGACATCTTGGGAAGGCTTCCATTCCATGGCAGGACCATTTTTAATTCATTACGTACCCATTAGTATGTAAATTGTTTCTGACCAGTTTTGGAGCTCGACCGGCTTTCATCTTGATTCGCTGCCCTCAAAACTGCAATCAATATGCTGATAGTGAATGGTTATTGTTGGGCGATGAGGGAGTCGCAAAGCTAAGCGCATTTTCGAACGATGCCCAACGATCGTGCATCCCCGGGACCAATCCGCCCGATTGGAAGTCGCGTAAGTCGAGAAGCGGCGTTTCGATTGGGCTGGATGCCGGAATCGGAATGGGCAGATAGGAGATAGGAGCGTAATTTTCGTAATCCGTACGGAACGCGCCACCAGGGCTAGCGTGAGCATTGCATAATTAAAGCCCGAGGTTGATCGAAACGATCGCTAGAATGTGTTACGGAGGCAAAAGAAAGCTTAAGGAAGAACGCAGAGTAACGATCGTGCAGACCACAACACAAACAAATACGGCATGTCAAGCTGAACTAGCGTAACGTGACCAGCCTAACCATTAGTGCGCACTGTTGATGGAACGATACCGATACTACGGTCAATATATTTGGCCGGGTCTAGACCAGTTACCACCCGTCGGTCGCACCATCATTCGGGATCGGTCAGTGTCAGTCGTTTACGGAGACAACACGTCTGTCCCCGCGGGGTTGGCGACATATTTATTACTTCAAAGTCGATCGTGCGCTTTTATTGTCATCCCTTAGCAGCCCCCGGGTGATGGTTCGGATCCGTAACTGTACATTGTTAATTTTAATATTTTATTTAGAAAAAAAAACTCGTTTGCTAGGGTAACATGGAGCTATTTCGGAACGATGTTTAGATCGTATTGTTTGTTTTGTTTGCAGGTATGATGGGTATAATGGCATAACAGTCACGATGAAGTTCTACCGTCATAATAGAGCTTTTGAATATCTGTGCTATAAACAATCTTGGTTTCTGACATCTTCTCTAGACGGGAGATCTCTGCCTTATACAGATTTCTTCAATCAGGTGAGATCTAGATCATCTGAACCACTACTCAAGATTGTCCAAAGTTTTTGATGCATTTGCTAAAACATATCGCAGTTGATCCTAAGGTCTTTGATTTCTTAATCGAAAATGTTAAACTAATTAGAGGACAGTGGGAAAGAAGATTACGGTCAAAAATGAGGCTTGCTATCTTATACTTGTAATTGACACGTACTGTGTCTTACTTGGAGTCTTGTATACTACAGTAATAGTCTAAAGTAATGCAGATCAGCTTTGAGTAGTCCCAACTCTATAACATCTTGAGCACATTTATATGGGGACACCAATAGGGGAGTGTCACTGTATTGACCCACAGCATTAGGTCATTTGTTTTTATTTACCGACGCTAACGCTACCTTTGTTACGCTATCGGTCGATGTGTACGGAAGCAACCGGGCAAGATGCTGATAATGAACGCCCCTCTCGCAAGAACGCTCGGATCAATGTCACCTGAATCGCGGGATGCCATTGAACCCGTGATGTGTACGTGTGC
The DNA here is from genome assembly GCA_002091835.1 of Anopheles maculatus. Lineage (NCBI taxonomy): Eukaryota > Metazoa > Arthropoda > Insecta > Diptera > Culicidae > Anopheles > Anopheles maculatus. Next base: position 156,978 of record KZ061630.1, on the reverse strand, counting down.
TTGAAAAAGTTTTCTTACCTAGATCATTCTTCCCATCCACGTGCAGCTCCTGCCGATGTTCAACAGTCCCCAATAAAGCCTTCAACACGAGAACAACGCAAGCTTTAGTTGACAGTTTCCGTGGAGGAGGCGTTTTGTACGTAGAGCTGTGTTTACCTTTTCAATGGTTGATTTTTGATCCACCAGCAAGAGCACCGGTGTGCGGAGCAAGTTCTACATCAACGCCAGCTTCACCTTCCGTGCCTTTCCATTGTACAAAATTTGAATAATCTGTCAGTGGGGAATTAAAATTAGCTGATCACTTGTCGCGAGTTCTGAGACGCCCTCCTTCCAAGGCATCCCGTCACATCCAGCTCCAGCCAGAGCGTACCAAGAGCGTGGCGTTAGAATAATAGGTGGGGTAGTACAACAGCACAAATAGAAAAGAAAAAAAAGGAGAGAAGCAAAATACACGAGGCTCCTAGAATATAGGAGCGATGTTTCACGAACAATCCGATCACGTACCGGGGCCGCAAAGCAATTCTCGTCTAAAACCTATGGTTAGAATTTTAAACATCTCGTCGTGCGTGCCCTGCCAACGTTTTATAGACTGGACCGCTTTTTCAATGAACCAGCTTGACGTGGTTGTTGTTATTATGAGGCAATGAATATATGCTTCTTTTTTTCCAACTGTGCTTGGTTTTTGGTGTATAACTAGGCGGCGGGGGAACAGTGGGGGTTTTTTGGGGAGGCAGGAGGAGAAATTGGTCGATTTGTTAAACGCCACAATAGTCCTCAGCGAGTGCGTGAGCCATAAACGTGACTAGGATTGGTCCGGTTTGTGTAGCGTTCGGTTCTTCGTGGATGTTGATTAGCAAAATAAAACAATTGAGGTTAGAATTTCGAAGTCAAACAAATGGTTGTGTTTGGTGGTATTTCATCAGCTTCTGAGTGATAAGTGACAGTTTTATGAGATCCAACTGATTACGAGGTATTGTGGTATTCTCAAATTGCAGTTGAGTTTTTTGTTTAATTTCCCAAAGCTTATTCCCTCAAACTTCACATCCATCACTATAAACTATTCAAACACGTCAGAAAAAGTCGTTGCACTTGCAAATACAATTATCATCTCTTACCGATTGCCTTAATCTTCGCTAGACAATCGTCCTGCTTAAAATTCCTGCAATGAAAATATTGATTGACGTGAAAGTACTGTATGTAAATGTTGCTAATCGTTGAATTAGCCCGTTGTTAGCATTAATGTCGTCCCACTCGTGCGCTGGCCCCTGCTAACGGTTTCGCTTCATCTGGTGGGTTTACGCTTTCTCAGAACCTTCGATATCGGCTGTGTTCCCGTTGAACGAAAAAAACGAAGCATAAACCATTCTAAACACGTTACTCTGGTCCGCAAAATGGGGCGATGAGAATAATCGCCTTTTAAGCTGCCGTGCCCTTGTTGCCTGTGCGGTGGAATGTGCTGTGTGTATGCATCGCCCAACCATCAGCCGTCCGCAACATCCGCAAGTCACATTTCAAGAGGCATCACTGCCGAACCGCCTCACTAAACAATTAACGAAAGGAAAGAAAGGGCCTCCCGCCGGGGTGCGACAGGCTGGCGAGGCAAGGAATGCTCTTTTGCGGGCGTTGCATTCCGTTCGCCGTTTGTTGTTCTCGGCACTCGGGTTCCGTGATCGCTGGCAAGACGAAAGATCTTTCTGAATGCGTGGAGAATGGAGAGCACTGGTGAATAAGAATCCCTGTTTTTGCCGAGGTACACACTGGCTGGAGGTGATTTTTCTAGCCCGTTTCAATTTTTATGTGTACCGTTTAAGGCCTCTCGAGTTCCGTACGCCCGCCGCACGATCACTACTCCTCGGCAAGCGCGGCAAGATACGCTGATCGATGATGGATAACTGTTACGAGATCCGAGAAAACCCTTGGCTTTCTGTACGCGATACGAGCTCAGGGGGGTCTGAGCTTGGCGATTGTAGTGGGCAAAAATTTCGGGACATCTTCCGAGCTGACAGAATGTCCAGCCAAGACGGCTCCGAACTCTGCTGCGGGCTAGACCTGTACGGGACGAGCAACAGTTGGTCGAAGAACAAAAGTCTTGGTGGTGTGGCCTATGGTGTACACGGGCTCCGCTCAGTACTTATGCTGTCGAGATTGGAATGTCCGTATGCCCGGAACGATCCCAGTTGCGGGGTCCCATTGCTTGCTTTGTCTGTGTTAGTCGTTACGGAGCAAAATTACCCGTCGGTACCTATTGGGGGCCGCATGATGGGTTCTCGATGTCTAAAGTGCCGGCAGCGATCCAAAGGCAAATCCATCCGAATGGCGCATATCGTCCAATGTTGGCCGGGCAACTTCCCGGTGATTAGAGGACGTTCGTCAGCGGTTTCGGGACTGTGGTGCGCAAAATTTTCCCGTAACGGCACTTCGAGCCGTAGGAATTAAAAGTGGTTTATGCCGGCCGGACCGGGGCTCGTCAAGTGGTGTGGTACCCGATGAGTGATAGCGCCTAATGATATAACACCGTGCGGGTCCAACGGTGCGCCGTCGCCGAAGCGAGGCGAGGCTGGAGGGCTATTAGCGTGTCGTGTACCTTCTGGAAGCTCGGGCAGAAGTTGGCACGATTTCTGGATACCGATTGCTTCAACATTGGTGTAGGGTAGAGTACAAAAAAAAACACATAAAGAATTCCTTTCGTCGGCAGAATCGTTTGTGCGGGTCGTGTTTGCTCCACGAGAGCATGGGGAGAGCTTCAAGCTCGAGGAACGCTTCAGGACATGGTTTGGATCGGGAACGAAACCGTCGAAAGGAACGTGCGGTCGGATGGATGTCGCGTCACGCGTGTAGGTCAGGTCTTTAAAAGAGCAATTTCAATCGCTACAAATCGTGAGCATTAAATTCTTTCCGGTGGACGTGTTTTGGACCGATGCTACGACAGCGTCCGCACAGGATAGAAAGAAAAAGTTCCACACCTCCGTCAAGGGTTGGATTATTTAGATTGATTTCGATTGAATCGTCGGCATCGCGTACACTTACGGCTAGCGCACACCGGAGAAGACTCTTCCGGGAATGGAGCAGCAAAAAACGGTCCACAAAACAACTCCACAGCTGTTCCGGAGAGAGTAATTAATAGATCGAGATCAAAGTCGTGGGCTCTTGTTGCTTCGCTCCGACCATGCCAGCTGGACAGTTCGGCAAACCTTCACGGAAAACTCTCTCGACAAGCATCCTGATGTGGACGGGTAGAGGGGGAAGTAAAGAGCAGAATGTTTGCGAAAAGAGCTTCAGCTCCGGAGTAGCCGGATCGCCGCACGCCCTAATTGCCGGACGAAAGGTTGGAATTTGTCGCAATGTCGTGTCGGACCGAACGAGGCGCCCTTTGGTAAGGTAATTGGCAATTGGTTCCGCGAAAAATCGTTTCCTACGGTGTGCGGTAGGCATGTATTTTGTTTTTGTGATATGTTGTTTGTTGCAAGTAGTTCAACGGGAAGCGTCCGAGGTGACATGTTTGCTTTAATTAGTTCGTACTGATTTGGGTGGATGCAATTATACGGTTAATAGTTTTGGGCGATCTGGACCTAGAAGTAAATGTCTGTTTAGAGTGCAACTTGGAATTCTTAATCAGTGGACCTCTTTCATTAGAATCGTTTAAGAATATACACGGGGGACCATTTCAAAGAGAATTATTTTGCGAAAAATATTGTTAATGAGAATTTATGTTTCCAGCAAACAGCTAAAGAATATCTAATCAACATTTGAATGTTGCTCAGTTTTCCGTTTGTGATGTATGTAAATTATGGTTTTATAAATTGCTTTAAAGTAGGTTAAATCGAAGAGATTTTGTTATAATTTATATTTATTTTATGTAGTAAAAGGAGTAAAGGGAAAAATGCTTATTATCATTACAAGATGAAGATAAATCCTTGCGGTAAATAGTAAACTATAGGGGTCTTTGATTACTTAAGCTTAAAAATCTCCAAATTTTTAACTAATTTCTGTCCAATAGTCGAGGAGTCACAGCAGTTAAACCGAAACAAATAAATTTATCACTAAGCTTTTGACTAATAGTGTACCATTTTGATACATGGTTCGCTAAGAGTGTCACAAACTCGCGTATTTTGCCATAATAAATGCGTGCGAATCTACAAGGAATTAAATCATAAGACTTTACAACATTGTAAACTGTACATCTAGATGTATAAACTAATTTCATCTTAAGCAACGGTGACAAGAGCTCCTTTTTGAGTGATTCTTCGACAAAGAATTCTTTTTGAATCTAATTTTTGGTTTTTGATCAAATAAAATCTAATGGCGCTAACTAGTTTTGTCCATCAGTTTGTATGGAGAACTAGCAGAATTTGAGCCGCAAAACGTCAAAACACATACAAAACATCCTGGGCCTAAGTCATCATGGACCCCATCATGTGTTTTCAAGTTATTAAGCTATCAGATTTTGCAAGCTTTTTAGATTATTTAATTTTACTGACAAATTTGAATACTATTTTTAATTTCTCAAGTGATGATAAGCAAAGTTAAAATAAATTAATACCAAAAATGCTTCACTGGAAGTTATGTCCTCTATTTTCTCCTATACCGTCCTGGCCGTACTGCTTTATATATTCTTCGGCAAAAAAACTTCAGCTCCAAGCAAACATTCTATCTCTCTTTCAAATGACCGACTTTACCCGTTTGAAGCTTTTCCTTACTTTCTCCCATTAGGTACGGAGAATTTTCCTTCATCACCAATCATTTGGTGCTCTCCGAAGAGTACCGAACAGCCCCATCATCATCGATACGATGCGATCGGATGCGACGCTGCACGATAGGCGATAAATATGCATAACCTACCATTCACTGATTCCGATTCCGCGTACACCGGGCGATGATTGGTTGCAGTTTGCAGTGCAAGTGCAGCCGCTGCTCCAGATAACAAACTCTCTGTGTTCGTACTTTCACCTGCGCGAAGAAAAGGTGTAATGAATGTGCCACACCTCTCCAGGAAGCCAATGCACACCGTTCCGATCCGAGTGTGTGGACACACCACCGGCGCCGGTTTGTTTTTATTGACCCGGACACGGTGGCGCTTTAATTGCGGGACACGCTGGCAATTAGACACTCGGCAGTTGGCTGCCGACGAACTATAAGTAGAACGTCATTTTATTATCAGCAATAGCCGGATGGATTCATTATGGCGTTTGGAAGGTTCTTAAGCTTGGAGTATTCCGCCGCGTTTGCCCGATAGCTTTGCAAAAGCTCAGAAATTATTTATGGCAATCGTTATTCATTACCTCACCGGGTTCGGGGTTTCGAGTCGTTCCGGAGAACTTATTCTCTGATGCATCATCATCGCTCATTGTTATTCAGCCGGCGGTGGGAACACTGGGCGGCAAAGCAGAATGAATATTTATGTTATTCATATTGGCACGGCGCAGATTTTCGGATGCATCGGATGACCGTACTACTGTGGCGCACAATCATAAATGGCCGGTAGTTCATATTTTTGGTGCTGGGTAAGAAAATTCATTCCCTTCCAGTAACAGGATTGCTGGGGTTGGCGAGCTGTCGATCAACAGCAATGAACCGTAGGGATTGGGTGATGAAGTACTGTGCCGAGTGAACGATGATGATGACCCGTTCCGGGATGCTCGGCACGTAGTCGGCAGGCTACCCGACGGTTGCAAGCCAAACGCAAAGCCAAAGATAGAAGTGTTCCAAAGGGGAGTTTCGAATAAGGGCGAATACAGCGTTGTATATTTACAGTGAACCGCAAGCGTGCGGGAGTTACCGCACGAATCAGCAGTGTGCCATCGATGTTCAATTAATTGGTGGCTTAGTGGTGGAATGATTTAGAACAGCGGCGCGCGCGGTACAGTAGTAACTGTCCTGTTCGATTTCTGGTATCGGTCGGGGTGCGGTTGATGGTAATGACATTTCTAATTACTAATTACCATATCGAACACGCGTGGAAGAAATCGGCCCGAACTGGGCAAACTGGGGCGCCCGGTTCCTAAAGGATAAAGTTTTTGCCCGGGAAACGTCACCGACAAAACATTTCTCCCCCTCCTGAATGGGTTGTGGGGGGCGAACTTTTCGTACAGTTTGGTTCCCGGTGGCAATTGAAAGTGAAGCTTAAGGCGTAACTTAAACGAAATTTGGGGCTGATGATGTTGTGAGCGCTGAAGTGGAGTGAAGATATTGAAGTTTTGTGCTCGGGGCACAAATTCCTGAGTGCGGGTTTTTCGACAGATGCGATTTCCCTACTTCAGTGAAAGGACTGGGCGAGAGTTATTGAATGTTACAGTGAGCTGTGATACCGAAAGGAATTTTAATTGCGGCAGATCTTACGAACATACGAACTGTGTAGTACGAGCGCGAAGATGACGCGCATAGTAATAATCCTATTAGCAAGCTATCGTCCATAGTGTGGGTAATTAAGCAGCGGCACAAAAGTTCCGGCACATCTAACTCCATCACCACCCCAAGTCCAAGTGGTGTGTCGTGTAAATTGTAGCTCGATTTTGTGACTGGACTGGAAGTAATGTACTAATGGCGTGATAATGGGTGGGTCGTCGAGATGATGCTGATGTTAGTAACGCGCACTGTGACTATTGTTAGAACGCACGCAACTTTTAGCCCGATGGAGCTCGATTTGGAGGGGATCGGTGTCCGTGTCCAGGATGTCCATCACCTGGGCACAGGGAAACCCATTTGCCAAAACTCATTTCGATCATCCCGTCCCCGAGCGACGCAGTCAGTCTCGGCCGTTGTCAGTTGCAGTTTGACATTGAAAATGTGCTTTTGACAGTTAGTAGCAAAAGTTTTAGCCTACTGTGAGCGAAAGGACGAAAAAGTGGAAAGTTGATGGTTGGATTTCGGTTGAGCAACTTTGAGCTTTTTTTGTTTTGGTTTTGTAGCAGAAACAATTCTGTTTGTGACTCACAGTTTGTGAGGGGAAAATGTGTTCTGAAAGCGTCGGTAAAGGCTGGGGCGGGGCAAAGCAAAGTATTTGAGTTAATCATTCACCACAACTTTGTACCTTGCGCACTCGATAAGGTTTCGATGGGTTGGCTTTTGTTGGGGAATTCTCCATTTTCGCTTAACGATGTAGTACCGACGCCTGCGACCTACCGCACATAGTGTCATTAATCGATTCGTAGTACCGCAAACGATTAAGTACGTCGCTTCCGTAAATGGCACTGGAGGAGAACATTTGTCGATTGGCTTCGTTGAAATGGAAAAGCAACAAACTGCTGCACACAGTAAAGTAACAACATCCGCACACGTTCGCTCGTGGTGCAGGAATTCTGTGCTGCCGAAGGGAACTCTATGCGATTGTTGCTGACGATGATGATGGAGGAAACTTTTCTACCGGATGCCAGTAGCTAAATGGCTTGCTGGGTTGCCATAAGGGCTGACAAAGGCTCTCGCATTTGTACGCAGCTGCATAATGTGGTGGTGACTCTGTCCTTTACCGCCATGATCAGCCAAACCATGACTCATGCGGCGACTGTTCCACAGCCTATTAGACGAACGTTTTTTTACAATGGAAACATGCACTTGTGAATGTGCAATTGTTCGTGGTTCGAAGTCCACCAGTGTGCAGTGTGCTCACATTCTTCACCACTAGTTGTTGATGCTGCCACTGCTCGGAGTGTATCAATAAAAACGGGCGATTTGAGATGCTCCTGTTTCTCCTACCGAAGAATGCAACACTTTTCTCGGTTACACGCAGCCAACTTGGTCCCGTCAACCGGATCGAATGTCGAGGTCGGGAAACGCTTTGAAATTCCGGAACTCGGGTGGAGATGTATCCAGGGAGGGGTGAAAGAATGTTACTTCTCCACTTTCCCGTTCTAGGGGTTCTGGGAATTGTTGTTGAGGGCCGCTGCCAACCCGTTGACACTGGTGCGCATCGAGTGCTGATGGAGCGTGGAATCGATTGCCTTCCGTCTGATCTCGAGACTAACTTCACTTTCGGTTCCGGGAATGTCTGTCTATCTGCATGCCGAGTACGCAAAAGGTGGCGATGAAGCAGAAGAAGATAGAGCACTCTCCGTACAGAGCGCGCCACAGTTCGTTGCCTGAAGGGGCGTTTTGGGCGTTGTCGCAAAGGTGGGCATGATGCGTAGTTTATTGGGATCATTTGTGGAGCTGGTGGTGCGTTAAGGTGGTGTAGGAAATTGGTGATTTGCAACTTCACACATGGAGGAATTGTAGACGTAGACGACTTCAGGCGAATGGATGGCTAAGAAAGTAAGAAGGAATGTGTTCTCGTATCGAAGAGTGTTGATCCAAAACATATTTAAAATATAAGCTACACTTCACATTCTAGATAATATGCGTTTAAATGGTGCCATTGTAGTCAATAATGTTTACACACATCGTGGTTGAACAATACTGTATACTTCTTCTGGGAACACCTTGGTAGCGTTACTTTAAACGTTAATATTGATTTTTACACCACATAACAAGTAGTTACGATTTGTTTGTTTTGCTTTTCGAAATGTTAAAATGTGATTCATATCCTAATGAATAAGTGTTAAAAATGTCTGTATTTTAATAACTCAGACTTTAGGACCTTCGAATACTTTTTCTGACTTCCATAACATGTCTCTGTTGGTGAACTACAGACAGCAGATCTTCGCGGCGTGCTTATATCTGATAAATTACTGAGTTAAAGGGAAGAGATGTGATGTCCTCGCACGATGAAAACTTTCACTAGCAACAGAACTTAGCTTTTGGACGACAGAACTACAATGAACGAAACCGTGAAGGTTCCCGCGATAAGCTGCTTTTTAATGATTCAGTACTGGAGATATCTCCCAGCTTCAGCTAACTGTGTGAAATTAGGTGTTGTTATGGTTAGATCATCCGTTATCCTATACGTGACAGTATTCTGAATTCTACTTTAGCCATTGTCCTGACATCCGTTGTTGATGCCTCACTCATTTTGATGTTCTCACAGCGCCTGTCGGGAAGTATATTTTAATATAGATTTCACTCCCATAAGCACCGAACGACAAAGAAAATCATTTCATTATTAGCTATTGTACCGGAATCGATCGCTACATCTGCGTTCTGCTCCAAAAAAAATCATTTGCAAAATTAACCGTGTGAAACTGGTTATCCTCAGTTCCTGTTCCATACGGAAAATCGCAAAAAGCAAAGCAATCAGCTGCGCTTCTTTTAAAGCACGGTTCCATAACTGTTCGGCTGACTTGCTGGCTTCACTTCCGCTTCTTTCGGGCTTCGTGATCTCGTGCTCACCTGGATGGTGTTCTGTCAGACCTGGCAAGAATGGAAAAGTCGTTAGCTAGAGCGCCACCCCTCTTACCGTTTGTGGCAAAAATAAACCACTTCCAACCCGAGGGTTGATGGGAGGGAAAAAGAGAAAACATAGAGAAAGAAAACGTTCGAAATCATACAGCAGTAACGCACCGAGATTAATATCGAGCCTCGAAAATCCAACCCATACACATGTTTCAGTTGAAATAAAAAAAGACAAAGAAAGAGAAAAAGAAAGAGAGAGAGAAATCACCCATCCTTGTTTCGCTTCACATCGGTTTCCCTATAGTGTGTCCCTTGCGTAATTAAATCGCGGCTGTTTCGAGACCCTGTAAACTATAAAGGACCCTCTGTATTTGATCGTTCTGCTTGCGCAAGCGAAAGGGAAATACACGTTACAATCAACACGCACAAACACAGGGTCGCATATTGTACTGCAAGGATCTATGGACGCATTTCGTCCTGCATCCCTGGCATTGTATGCAAGGGGATAACAAGAGGGGTGGAAGAACGGAGGCTAGATGCAACATCTGCTCGTCTGCTATGACCGTTGGGAAAGCATCGTACAGCTTGCTTTGCGATGCAGGACGCGCGTCTTCTGCTATCAAATGATCGGCAATACTTGCCATAGCAACCGGCGAGAAAAAAAATCCCTCGGTGGGAGAAATACATTCTGGTGCATAGGACAGGAGGAAAATTTCACAGTTCACAGTATTCACTGCCCGATAGCGGAAGGATAACTGCTGCGGTGTCTCGCCAGCGTTTGTAAAGGTAAAAGAAGCTTAATTTAATCGTGTGGTCGTAGTGTTGTGATGTAAATGATTGCAAAATTTATACGTCAGTTTATTGCGGAATAGGAATTGTGTGGAACGGAAACCGCTGTCACGATGTTAAGTTATTCGTAGCGCAAGTAAAGGACCTCCTACCGAAAAAACAACAGAAACATCCTCAAGTCTTGTAACGCGATGTTAAATGTGGAAAATTTATCACCCAAAAGATAAACCACAGTTTCAAACGTTAAACTTAAGAAAAAAGTGGTGCTTGTTGGGAACACCCCCAAGATCCGGGGAAAACTGCACGCGGGAATGCAAAATTCTCACCGGAACATCTTGCAATGCATCGTAACCCGGTTCGTACATCGTCCACGCTCTTGGTTGCGGTTGTTTCGGATAAATTATTCCCATTGTAAACGACCACCACGAATGGTAACGACACGGCTAACGTTTTGCGGCCACGAAACTCAAGAAGACGGCGTACCGTCCCGTACAACTCGCCATGTGAATCGGGCGCGCGAAGTGTAACGCAAACACAGACGCCACACAATCGGGCGATGTTTGAAGCGCTTTTACCCGCCCGGAAGTGTTTGCCTTCCAAATGTTTGTCCGATCGAAGAGTGTTCCGGTACCGGAGTGCCTTGCCGATTCGGAGGCGTTGATATGTTTGCGTTACGACTAACAGCCGGTGGATTAAGGTTTGATATTTGCAATCCTTTACCCGTGGGCAGGCAGCAGTGAAATTAAATTAATCTTACTCGGTGCTGCGGTACTACAGCTCTGAAGACGCGTGGATCCGTTTGCTGTTGTAATAATGGATGCGAGAGTGGGAGCATAGTGTGTGTGCACGCTTATCAAGAGATGGTCAAGAGTGAAAATTTTCTTCATTTTATGTAGAATAAAGTAACACGTCTAATCATCCATTTGTTGTGTTTGCGCTTTCGTTGCAGATGTCACGTTCCAACTTTGCGCGCTCACAAAGCAAAGTTTGGTTCGGCAATGAACCGGACTGCGGACCGTACGGAGGCTTTCGACCCTATGGCTACCATCTGCACAGTGGACCAATGTCACGGCCAACATATCCCGCCTTTCACGATCTGGAGGAGGAGGACGAGCTGATCGAGGAACAGCAAACGAATGCGAAAAATGCCCCGAGCGCCAACAGCTGGGCCGAAACGAACCGCCAGGGAAGCCCGGCCAGTCACAAAAGTCAAGTTAGTATGGGCTGCACACACACACACACGAAGCGTGATTTTTGTTTATTTTACATTTTTCTTCACTTCAAGGACTCGGGATTTTCGGACACGGAAACCTCCCTGAATGCGGGCGGTGGTGGCGGTAGTCTGGCGAAGCGGGGCAACATAAACGATAGCCAGTCGTCTACCGGGACGGCTGACAAGCTTACACCAAAGAGAAGCGCAAACGAGGAACTGTTTGCACGGTCACCATCACTCAACAGTAGTGCACCGACACCTCCAACAGTCATCCGGAGGCCTGCAGCAATTGAGGTGGCAGAGAAAGCTCTGCCAGGACGTCGTTTGTCGTATAGCGATCCAACCGATGTACAAGCACCCGACAGCCCTCGTAATGTGTCGCTGAAGAGGGGCCGTGTCATAACGAAAAACAGTCGCGTGAAGCGCAATCTCAGTGAGCAGTTAAGCAACTCTAGTGAGGAGATGATCTCATTGGACAGCAGTGAGCTGTCGAACATTCTTAACCGAACGATACAGGCAGGATCCGAACCGGGGTCCGATTCGGACGCCAACAATAACGCAATCAAGGGTGAGCCAGTAGAGCTCCCGACGTACTCCGAGCTTTACCCGGCCCGCGGTACCTCAACGCCTATCCGTGGCCAGTCGAAGCTTTACCGATCGTTACCACTGTCACCGAGTCAGCGGGCACCACCTATTCGGCCCGTGGTGGCACCTTCGGGGACGGATAATTTCTACGACGAGCCCAGCAACACCACCTCAAGCACTGTGAGTGATCATGGGCTTTCTTACACGATCTATGACAATCCGCTGCTGAATGGGCATCAGCCAGCAGTACAGGGATGGCTGGATGGGTTGCGATTCTCGTGCCAAAGTGAAGTGATGTCAATACTGCAGACCAAATCCATAGCGACCGAGGCTGGCCGTTCGCTTAAGCTCACCTCAACGGTGGCGGCCAAGATATTGCGCCATTTGCAGGGGAAGGTGGCCACCTTGCAAGGAACGTTCGAGAGGGTGGAGAAACTGTTCGCCGCCATCCGGAAGTACCAAACACAGCAGGAAAGCAACGACGATGAGGATGAGGAAGATGAGAAGGAGATTTACCAGAAGGTGGCACCGTTTGTGCAGGGGCTTGCTACCGATATCGATGTGTTTTTGCGGAAGCAGCAAGGTACGGACTATTTCGGACGGGAAGCTTCCGAACGTGATGATCGAAGGAAGTTTGCGGAGAATGCTCGTTCGTTAGCGGACATGCTGGCGGATCTACGAGCAGCTGCCTCAAGCTCGGACACCTTCGACTATCGTTCGGTAGAGGAGGAGATACAGATTGTGAAACGCTACTTCCTCATTACGGTGCGATTGATCTTCAAGCACCTCGTCAGGGTAATCGTGGACGCTGTCGAAGGTGCCCGGTGTGAGTTGATCCTGCGCTCCAATCTCAGCTACGTCGCAAGTCTCTCCAATCTGGACTACGGTGGACTAGCCTCGCTGAACGATGCATTCACAGCGAATGGAACCGTCCGGGTGTTACTGTTGGTGTGCGTCGAATCGAAGCTTTCGTCCGTACGAGCGCTTGCCTTGAGGGCCCTGGCAACCGTCTGCTCTACGACGGAAACCATTCGCCAGCTGGAACGGGCCGATGGACTTGAGGTACTGCGCGATATCCTAGCAGCGGGTGATGCGGACCGGACCGAACCGGAGCTGCGGGAGGCAGTGTCGGTGTTGACGCAGATTACTGCACCTTGGCACGGTGAGGAGCATCGGCTCGAGGGACTGAAGCAGCACGTTCATGCCATCGTCGAAGCAATCACCGGTAAGAGAATCATCACAATCGCCATGTAGTATGGTTGATTTGGGAGGGCATCACCAAGATTGGCACGTGGCAGATTATAAAAACTATTTTTAGGAATGAAGATTTTGCACATGCTGTGCACGTGACATTGACACTTTGCTTGCCCTTCGACCATGTAGACTGGAAAATATGTAAAATTCCTAGAATTGGGCTCCATTGTACTTTTATTTGTCGAACGAAAATTCCTCACGTGTGGAATGCGTCTGTGTTTTCGGCGCTTTACACCTGGAATGAGAATGCTTGTTTGATGAATGTTGGTATTAAAAATTGTCATAAAATTTAATTTTGATTCTTAAAGAACGACCAACCTGGGACAGATTTTCCTGAAAGTATTTTTAATAACCCAAAGAGGCATGCAATAACCGTGGGTAACGGAACCGCAACCGTGTCCAGCGCAATGCCGTGTTGGCAAGAGTGGATGTGATTTATGCGAAAAGTTTCACCATTATCGTAACCATTTGCATTTCATTTGCGAGTTTCTTTGCTGAAAAGTGCTCCATAAGATCGACCAGCACATGAACGTAATTTTCTTCCTGATGCAACACACAAGCTTGTAATGAAGACCGACACAACAAGATTGCTGATGTAGCTTAGCGTACACTAAAAGTAAAGCTGCACACATCTTTGCCCTTTCGTTTTGCCCAACCATATCGTTGTAAATTCGTAATTAGAAGAATTAGTGTTTACTGGTGAAAGGAAAGTAAGGCAGGGCAAAGTAATTGGTGGATAAAAGTTCGCTTAACAAGACCTAGCCTCACTGCACTAGCCTTGGTCAGCAAATTGCAACTGCGTGGTTATCAAGCTGCCCTGGTCTTGGTCGGACGTTGGAAGAAACGGTCGGTATTAATTTCAATTTTATTTCCTTCTTTCTTTCCGCTGTGTCATCACTCACTGCATCACTTGCTCGTGGAAAATTGAATGGAAACTCGCAACGATGGCCGCCTCGGTAGAGATCATCGTGAAGACAAACTGCTGCCAAACGTTGCTGCTGTGCTCGGCCAGCCTGAACAACATGACGCGCATCGAACCGACGGCTGTGTACTCGGTGATGTCACAGGATACGGTCGACAAGCTGAGAATGGCCACCGAACAGCGTGGCCCCGGTGCATCCATCTTTCTCTACGTAAGTATGAATGTAGCAGCGGTTTCGGGTGCAAAAAAAAAGCGGAGTAAACAGCTTCATCCGTTACCGGGTTTGTGGGTCGTAAGCGTTTAGTGGGTCTAGTTCATCATCATCATTCTTTTGCGCTGTAACGACACTGCACGCTGTTAAATGCAATAAAGGACCAACGATGCGTATCACGTCGCAGCCCGTCACATTGATGCACGGTGGATTCACATACGGTGACAAAAAAGGCACCGCTAGCTTCAAAAACTGGCGAACGAGGCTTTTGTCCCGGGCTGATTGTAGCAATCAATCGATGCGGTGAGACGATGTTACAATTTATGGGCCTGCAAAACCTGAATCTTCCCACAATGTGTGAAATATTGCTTTCGATCGGCTGAAGGACACGAATTGATGGATTACCGAGTGCGCCTTGGGGTGCTCCGGACAAGCGGGTCCATCCTATTCCGAAGGTGTTATTCGACGGTTCGGGAAAAACGCCGGGATTCAAATCGGATGTCCTGATACGGCACGGATACGAAAGGATACATATTGGCGTGAATTGATTCGTTTTTGATGAGATGACATTAATCCGATGGTGTGACATCACTGCTCTAGCTGATACTAATCGTGTTCCGTTTTTTTTTCTTCTTCTGCTTGTAGGAACAATTCACCTCGACGCTGTACAACATGTCAGCTAACTGGAAGTGCCATCATCATCTCACCCACCGGTCCCTGCTCGCCTTTCTCGTGACGGTGCTCGGTCAAAAGTTCTACGATCGGCCAGCGAGCGGTGTGGAGTCCGAGGCTCAGCGTAAGACGATTCGCAACATTCTTCACGTGCTGTCGCGATTACTGTCCGGCGGTAGCCTATCGTCTGGCACATCACTCGAACTAATCGAGACAACGATTGGACCGGTGCTGGCACGCATCGAACGGACGCTTGATGGGCAGAGCGAGCATTACCAGGACATTACCTACATCAGTCGACGGTGTAACGAAAGTCTTGCTACTACACGGCCGTCACACACGAAGGATGGGTCGGCGTTTGAAGGTGGACAGCAGACGGTGCAACCGGCAGCACCCCACATTACCCGGCTCACCATCCACCGGGATCCGGTGAATGGGCCAGTGATGGTGCTGGACAAAAACCGACAGGAGAGCTACGTCTGAAGGGCGATTGAATTATTACGTCAGGCCGTCTGTAGCCGAGCTACGGGCGAGTGGCAAAGAAACCAAGGAATGCTTGTGCCATATAGTGAACGAATGTTTTTCGAAACGAAACGAACGAAACCTCCGAGAGTGCCTTCGAGGGGCCATTACGGGGCGGGGGGGATAGGAAGGTTTAGAACTGTGGAAAGAGAAGAAGACACACAGGACGAGAATCTGTATTTATGTGTATGTGTATAGCTGTTGTTTTCTTGGTATACGTGTGACACCAGAGGATCTAATATATTCGAATGTGCTCAATGTTGTAATTTATCTCCCAATTCCGTAGCTCGTAAGGAAGCAAACTACCCCAGATGTATGTATAATATATAAATGTGTGCATGTAAGAGCGAAAAGTGAATACACCGATAAACGATACGATGAACTAAACGAGAAGAAACAGAACAAAACAGAAACTGGAATCGATGTCTCTTATTCTCACTCGGTTCTGCACGGCATGGAAAGACAGTTTAATCTAGGAACAAATTGAAAGTCGAAGCAAGATCAAGAAATCCAATTTCCAGCGAACATCTTGCACGCATACCGGTCCTGTTTGACATATTCATGAGGGTGACTTGATCAAACACGGGGACGGTCAAATGTAAGTAGTTAGGAGTACTGTGTGTCCGGGTGGCTGTACCTAATATGATTTATGTATATTTTAATGTGCAGAAGAAAAGGCAAGCACATAATTCAATGGAATTGATAATGTCTCTTACGGTAAGGCTCGCACATCTTTCGAAGGCGGTTTAAGTGATCGGTTGGACCGGATTTTGAGGAGGTACACCACATATTGACTGAATATTTTTGCGTGTCTTAACAAAACACCTCTGTGCGGGTTTGGCTCATTCTGGGTAAGCAACAAGAATTAGATTATACCTCATTTTGTTGGGATGTATCTTAAACCTTGTGGAACAGATTTCATCAAACCTTTTGGTTTCTGCTTGTTAAGCAATGATTCGATTTTTAACCTATTTGAATTACGTCATCTATATGCGTGTGTACGGATAAAAAGGAGCTATATTGGTCGTTCCCTAGTGGGAAAAATGTTTTCCATAGACCCTTGTTGCTGTTGGGTCTCCGGTTCGGTAAATCAAGAAATGTGCAGAAGAATTTCGTCCCGAAATCCCGGACAGTTGCTGTTGCGTGCTGCTGATTCCCCTAGCAGAGTATGCTTCCAAAAAGCTTCCGGCTTTGAGTGGGTCTAATTCTTCGAACGAAAGCCAATCAGCACTCGAATAACAAAACCCGATTTTTCTTCGACCACATTAAGGAGTAAGAGTCGGTGGCCGGTGGTTTGGTCACCGGGTTTATCCAAGTAGCTTTATGAATGTTTTGCTAGCCAATGTTGTTTTGGTTAGTCGAATTTCTATACCTCCGAATGTTGGCCCTGCCAATGTGTGTTAGTGCCATCGAGCACATCCTAAATGGTATGTTCAGAAGGAACGAAAGAAATCGTACCGCAAAGGGATGCCGGGTACTTTGTTTTCCAAGAAGAATGTACTAAACGCACGGAGAAATTATTAGTTTCGTTCGTAAGAAAGGTATAGTGGTTGAGATCGTATATTATTGCGGAGAAGTTTATGGCTCAAATGAAATATTGCTATGACCGACAACCGGTTTGTATTTTTACCAGTACGGTAACGACACTTGAATGGGAGTTTTATTATTAATAAAATGTGCTTAATGTTACAGTAAAACAATTTAATTTAACTTTACAATAACTTTAATCAAACAAGCGCATTTACAAGGGCAATCATTTGTATTGTCCCAAAAACGTGGATGCATAAGGGTTGTGCGCATTGCATACATTTAGGGGCAAACGATGTTTTGGGCTTTTAATTTATTTCTTTGGTCCTTTGCAGGGGTTTCCCTGAAATAGGAATTAGTAGCGAACTTAATCAACATTTTAGGTGTAAACAAATACAGAAAACGGGGTTTTTCATTGAAAATTAAATAACGTTTTTGTAGAATAAAGATTGAAAACCAATTAGCTGTTATTTTGGTTACATATGAGGAACGCAGGACAATATCTCCATAAAGCTGGCACTTTTCGCTAGACAGAAGCAAATCCGCTCTAAAATCGATTGACATTAATGAGCACAAAGATCAACAATGAAAGGAAGGAAAAATGTACTCAAACACACGCCAATATACAGCGTTGCATGTTCCTCGGAACTCGTTACCCTGTCGCCTAACGAATTCGGGCGAAAATCGAACATTCTTTGTAATTAATTTGGAACCGTAGGAGCTGAGGCAACTGGGTTTTTTATTTGCTTGTTGAAATCGTACAAAGACAACGACTTAAACCAATTTGTTGTGCACAATTGGTAAAATTATTACATCAAAACCGAGCAGTGCTTCACGTGCTCACCATTTGCCACCCGACAACTTTGTCGATTACCGTTGAATGTAATTGATTTTACGTTTCTACTCCTTTTCTGCTTTGTTCGAAGTATAATGGCAGAACCAGTAGGGAAAACGGGGGAAGAAAACGAACTCAAAATGGCTTACAGTTAAACAGTTTACAAGCTCGTGAAGTTCTTGGGAAGGTTTCTTTTATTTTCCTTACTGCTTCTTGGTACCGAAACTAGCCCTTAATGTTTGTGTCGGTTTGTGATCGGGCCAGATTTCATTTACACCACACCCCAAGTCCAAGGCACAAGTGGTCGAAAAGCAAGCAAGTAACACAACATTAAAACCGGACAGGTTGCGGCAAATAGCTTTTCGTGTAATTGTGAGAGAGCAACCGAACGAGAAAAAAGTTTGCTCCTCAAAAAAACCCTTTTTGCTCCACCATTCGCAACCGTTGCTTTTGTTTGGTTTGCTTTTTCTGTTTTGAACGACCATTTCTCGCACGAATTGAGGTGAGTAATTGAGAGATTAAGGACACATTGCGTTTTTTTATTTTTCACTACGTGAACCTTAAATGTGCAGTTGGTGCTTTCAGGTAGTTCAGGTACAGGTTGGGCTAGAAAACTTTGCAGGAAGCTAGAAAAAGGGAAACACTGTGAAATGAAATTAATTTAAAACTAGCGCCAAACTTACTCGTTGCGCTTTCTGGGGCGCATTAGGTGCCATTTTGACAATGCGGCAAAAGTTTACGAAAGTGATCGATTAATATAAATTAATTAAGACTTGTTCTGCTGGATCACATAATACCGCTCTGCAAGTTTGTGTACAATGGTGGATTACAATGAGAGGGAGAAAAATTCAACTCACACTACCAGAACGGAATAGAGATTGAACGAGATGGTTCGCTTTCAACAAATTAAACTTTTAATAATACTTATGGAACTAAAAGAAACAAATGTGAACTAGTTTACGTAACATATTTTAAATATATACAAATAACTTTTTAAACACATGACCTTGGGAAAATATATAAACAGCTTAGACAGACATAGTATAGGAGGTAGTACAAGAACATCTCAGCAAAAAATATTGGTCTGTTTACTCACCAATCGAAAGAAAGGATCTTTATCAGAGCATCAAATCCCTATACAATAAGCGGTTCAGACAACTGGAAAGCGAGGTTGGTCTAGAATATTATTTTCCAAAATGATTCACAACCAATTCACAATGTTTTACTGTTGCTTATAATTTAATTGAAAATTATACGATTTTGATTGAAGTATAAAAAAATATAACTCAAAGAAAGATGTATATGAAGAAGAGGGTTTGCCTCTAGAAAATATGCAAAGCTTAATGTGCCAAGGATAATATCCTTAATTGTACGCCTAATGATAGGCAATATATTAGTTGGTGTCTTGGATACGAACGAGACAAAATGGAAACACCCAAACCTATATACAAATGCCTATATGTACATCGTTTGCAAAGCTCGTTACATTGTATGCTGTAACTTCTGGATGAATCAAGTAAAGTTAATCAAGGATTTAAGAAGTGTATCAACTTGAAAAAAGACTTATGTCAACCTTCCTAAACCTCTCAGTTATGGAATTGATCTGAACTCTTTGACGGGTAACGACATTTCGATGCTCTTTGGTGTTCTCCGGTGCAATTAGTCTTGCCACAATTCCTTTCTTTCATATCCCATGGCCTTTCTTTCGTACCTCTCTTGCAGTTTGCGATCAGTTCGGCACCGTCCAAAGGTCATTTGTTCTTCCCGGTATTGGTCCACAACCACCACCAAAGGGTCCGTACCATTTTCCTTTCTCCCTTCCCATCCTAAATCCACGGGGGGCATCCTAAATTCTCTCTTCGGCGAGGCTCCCATAACCGGTGAGGCCCTGAGCGGTCGCTTCCTCCGTACCTGTAATAACCCTCTGTTGGTTTCCGAGTCATTCCGGAATCGACGGAAAAGAGAATGCTGATCGAATAGCCAACGAGGGTCGGCTCCGTCCAGCCGAACCACACACGCCGAGAAACCATCCGCTTCACTAACGCAATAGTCGCTCAACACTGGAACACCACTTGGCACAACCTAGACATCTCCACAAAACTCCGCTCCATTAAGCACAACACCGCACCTTGGGACGATCCTGATTCCAGCCACATCCAACGAGTCCTTTCCCGCCTTCGCATCTGTCATACCCGCCTGACACACTCCTACCTTCTGTCTTATTGTATAAATAAACGAAAAAAAAAAAAATTATGCTATAAAAGCGCAAGTTGACATAACTTACCTGCTGGACCTAGTGTTAATTACTCTCTCTACTTAGCTAGATTCTCAAGATGCTATAAATATAAGCCACAAACAAATGAATGATCTGTATTTTAGTACTATAATTTTATTATTCGTATTTCTAGGCTCGCACAGTAAATTCTTTCCAGTTTTTTTTTCAGTTTCCCTTTCACATTATCGTTACACGTGTACCTAAACATTCCTCACTCTTATCGTCGAATCGTTGGAATTACAGTTAAAATCCGTATTGTTCTGCTCCCGTATAATGCTTAAACTCTCTCGCTTCCGTTTCATTCTTGTACCTCTAGAATTTTACTTTTTTCGGTAGCATTTTTAACTTTTTTACAACAAATGTTGATCATCGCCCCCGTCCCACACACAGGAGCGTGAACAGTAGTAATTTTAATGTGAAAAAATATACTTCTTTAAATATAGTCTTCATCTGTTGCGCAAACATTCGTTTAGTACATTTGTTTAGTAACAAATCATCTGCTTTTGGCAAACCGAGTCACGGTGATTAAGTACGAGCTAATACGTATTGATGATGATACGTGCTTTTTAAAATACGCTTTGATGTACAGTTCTACGCCTTTTTAGTATGTGCTCGTTTAGTAAGAGTCTTCCGATGTTTCGAACATTTCTCGTTTCTTTCGTTAGTATAATCGTTATCGAATCGGTTGCACTACTTTTCCTGTACATAAAAATGTAATTGATTCACTATCGAGCAAATGGGGGTTTCATGTTCCATTTCTCATTACATTTATGGATGCGCTGGTTACGTTTATAACACTTTTTAAAGATCTTCTCGTTCGTTTTCGTTTCCTGGTACCTATCATCCATTCCATTCAAGTTTTCTTTTTAACTTTTATCACAGTATCGTTATTTGAAGTTTTATTTCTTTGTGCATAAACAAACATAATTAATTTTCTGTTCATTAATTAGTTATATTAACTGGGTAAGAAAGTGATTTATATTCAATTTAAAATATTTTCATAATACAAACAATGTAAATGTTTTGCATTAAAAGACACAGTTACGAAAAACAAAACAAACGATTAGAAACGTTACCACTGAGGGCAGATTAATCAGTTTACTTTATTGTCAATAAGCGAAACGATTGACCAGGAACATTAAGCTAACAATAGCCCAAAGCGTTGATCGTCACAGCAATTATCAAAAACTAAACATAATGCCCACTTTACACACATATTTGTTCTGCAATTTATGTACAAAATATTACCAGTACAAAAATAGTGTCAAAACTTCAGTTCACCCCTCGTTTGCATCTCAATTCCAGCCGCCAATCGGTCACAATCACTAATGATCAGTGAAAAAAGCTGAACTTTAGTACAACAACGAGTTAATCTCTTTACAGCGAAAGCAAATCTGGCACCATCGTATCATGCGAACATGCTATTGTCAGTAAACTTTCTCACTAAAACGTAATGTCCGGGCTTTTCTTGTGATGGTCGATAGAATTATGCCGCCATTAGGAGTTTGCCCTTACGCTCTTGACCTTTTTCCTTATGGCGCCACACTCGGCTCAAGCCCTTCGAACGTGAACGAAGGATGTGGAAGGCAAGAGCAGTGCATTACGGGTGTAATTGGGCAAAAAACTTTCCGATTGAGCACACACGCACACGTCCATGAGCGGACGAAAACTTGCTACAAACAAAATTGGCCTCGTTACTATGTGGTGTGAATTGAACTGTAACCGTATCCACGTGTCATTTCCCGTGATTGACATTCATCCGATGCGTTCCTGCTATGTGCGCTATCGATACCGTACGCCGGATACTTCGTGTAGGAATTCCCTGACGCTCTACTGGGCGTTGATTTCGTTGTACGCAATAACAGGGTTCAGCACCGATGTCGAATAGTGATAACCCCGAAAAAACTACGTCTTCCCAATACAATACTGATTCGTACGCAGTCGTGCCCGTTCCCAGTGCTCTAAGTTCCGCTTCGTCCAGTAGTTCCCGTCTCGATGACACTTACAGTGAGCGGCGGTGCCATCGTGGCAGTCGATAGCGTAGTCGCCGGCTCGTTCAGATCATCCTCGTCGTCCTCATCGTCATCCTCGTCGTTGCTCGCGAGCTCGTTCGTGCGGCGAAAAAGCAACTCGTTGCGTCGGAATAGCGGATGCTGCCGGAACCGGTGCACTCGGAAGCGGGTGCCAGTGCAGCCGGGTGCATTAGTGGTGCCCTCGGCGGCGGCGGCGGCTGACCCTAGTAGCGTCTGCCCTGCCGCTGCCGACACACCGACCGCAGCACCCGCGGTCGATCAGGTCGTGGCATCATTGGGGAAATCCTACATGGGTCGAATCGGTCGGTAAGGAATGGTTCTGTAGGCGTGTGTATGTGTGCCACCCGATATTTGGTTGCGTGAGGGTGTGTGTGTGTTGTGTGTTGTGGTTAAAGTTTTAATACACGTGCACACATTCGCATGAAGCAGGAACCACGGGCGCGGGTTTTTTTTTTTACGGGCATCATCATACGGTCCGCCAACACAGTACGCCGCGCCAGCAACAACACAAACGAGTACGAGCACAATGCAATCAAACCGACAAATAAAGGAAAAGAAGAAATGGAAAGAAAACACGCTACAATCAATGCAAATTTTGTCACCTTGCCGCACTCTGCTGCATTCGTATCGACATATGCACAATAACATGGAAAACGCACACAGACACACATAGAGTTGATTTAGTAATGGCCGTGCTAATGCGTATACTGCATTTGATTTTCCTTTCGTATAAGGCGGCCAATAGTTTATCTTCTACTTAAACCTAATGTTTATGATCGCTAGATGTTGTGACTATCGTGGGGCGATGTAGATGAGAATGTACTAAATAAAGTATTTAAATGATATATGCGGGATATGATTATAAATCGATTATACTAAATGTTTAAAATTGAGTTTAAATCATTTGTTAGTTTTTCATAAATTGAAAAAGTAAACTTGTAAGCTTTTAGGAAATAGGAATTGAAGCTTTTTGCGAAATAATTAGCGGAAATATAAAGCGCAAAATGTAACAAAATATTTTGTCATATAAAACTGAATTGAAAATAGATATACCAATTTTAATTTAAGAGAGTTTAGCTTAGAAAATGTTTGATAATTTAACCAATTTTAAGTCTTTTTTTTTAATAAAATGCAAAATGGTGAATAAAATGAAGCTATATGTGTGTATCGAATTAAGAAGGAAATTGTGCAGAAAAGATAGGCTTTTGAAATTAAGTAAAAGTAAACTATACAATAAATTAATATAAAAAAAACAAAAAATAGAAAAAAGACTACAGAATAAACAAAGAATTTTGCTTAAATACTGTAAAATAAATAAAAATGCTAGATTTAACGTTTGCATTAAATATCAGAATGATTTTCAAGTATGATTTATCGACGACACTGCTTCCTATCGATCGACCAAATCATCTATTAGTCTTTGTAGCATCCTTCATGTGTAGAAGATACATTACAAAGTTATCAGTTGATGTGGAGCAACTGTAGTAAATACAGCTTCTTCTTCTTTCTTGACCTAACGACCTCTTAGGTCATTTTTGCCATTTTTGGCTTACTAGACTTATTGTTACCGCATAGTTGGATAGTCAGTCCTCACTATGAGGGAACGGCCTAGATGAGACTTGAACCCCAGTCCTGCCGTGTGAAGACCTTCGTCGCTGTCGCATCTACCACCCCCTTAGCATACATACAGCGGCCCCTTAGCATACATACAGCTTAGCAACTTCATTTGAAAAATTGTTACCTTCTCTCTTCTTCTCTTCGTCTTCTCTTCGTTCTTTGACGTTATACAACCTCAAGAGGTCTTGGCCTGTCATTACTTGCTTTCTTCTTTGAATAGTTAATCCAGCAATAGGTGAATCAAGCAATCCAGCAATGTACCTTCGAAGTTGTCCAAAACTTCACCTTTCTAGGGTCTGAGATACGCGCAAAAATGCTGATTGCCACTGATTGGGCGATTGTATACAGTCCCAGTACTCACATACACCTCTGAAAAATATATTTTGTCCATAAATGACGCGTGCGAGAGGAAGATGCTCAGAAAGATCCTAGGCTCCGTATGTTTGACACACTTGTTAGCGCTAACGCTTGTACCTACGCCTGTAAAAGGGGGGTTGGATGCCAAGGAAACGTCAGGACGCACATCCAGCAAAAGGATCGTGCGTACGTTGCGTCATAGGACAGGAGAAGGGAGGACAGGACGAGTTTTAGTATTCGCATTACCCGTTCGCGCTTAAAACAACCGCACCGCCGACTACAGCAACACACTACATATTGGAGGAGATACTACAATGATGAGCTCTGTTGGGCTCTTCAGACTCTAGTAGGGTTGGTGATGTCATGAGAATGACACAGGATGACCCTGTCTGAAAAGTTGTTTTAGGTCGTCCATATCGACATAGGAGGCACCAAAAACTGAGATGGAGTGAGGGCCTAATGACTAGACTGTGAGTAGTATCGATCATAATTGAAGTAGATCAAGATTGCGACCAGTTATAGCGCCCGATAAGTAAGTAAGTAAGTGGCTAGTAAGTTTTTGAAATGGGGAGGCGTAATATGGACGGGATTTGATCCTCTACTACTGGCTTGATCGCCTTCTTTGAGTTTTATACCAGATTAAAAATGGTGGAAATATTGAAGCATATCCTGATCCTGGCAGTTACATCACTTCAATATATACGAAATCCACTACTGACGGACAGATTCCGGCTACCCAACAGTGTTGTGCGACTTGCAGCAAAATCTGACGACTATAACCGAGGTTTTATCGTATAGTGAATTTATCTTCGTGAATGCTCGATTCAGGGATTCGGATATCGTATTGTTTAATTCCTCTGACATACATGTGTCTTAACGAAAGTTGTTAAAACATTAACACGTCAGGAAACAAAAGCACTTTACAATACAATTTTACTTTGTGGGGTGCATACGAAGACACTTACGGAACGAGGCCTAGGATATACCAAATTAGTACCTTTAGTAGTTTTCATTAAAGATTAGAAAGATGTCCATTTCACCTGACTATTCTAATGATGTTCTATTACGTGAAGTACGAAATATTTTTACCCTGCCAGCTACTAAAGCTGCCAGCGACTTGAGTTCCAGTAGAGCGGAGTCATAACTGGTGTCATAATTTGCTTGTGCGATATTCGATAGCAAATAGCAAATTTCTAAACTGTATTTATGGATCTACTTTTAGAAGCAAACGTTAAGAAAAAAAAAGTTTGTTCATTTATTCAAACAATGCTTTTATTAAATCTAAAATTTAAATTATTATACTAAACCGAAAACCCTATTAGAAAACATAGGACTGGTGATTGGTGTACGGTGTGGACATGGCTACTGGTGACCATCGTGCAACGTTTGCATGCATTTATTAACTGACACCAATTTACCCGTCTTCGTAAAGCTTTGTTTAGCTCGAGTTCAGTTTTGTTAGTATGGGCGCCACCAGCTGTCCTTCATGCGAGCAAGCAACGAACCAACCGAACCGAGCAGCCGAACCAGATACGTGTACCGATGTACCGTCCAATAGGACGAATCTTCTCTTCGTGTTTTGTCGCTGCCGTGTCCTTTGACCCGTCCGACCGTGCGCATTCTAAGCTCACCCATCACAGCATCCGTTCGTCGATCCCATCGAGGGAGCGGGTCGTCGGCGAAGGACAGTGTGTCGTAAGCGAGACGGTCGGTTTGTCCGTGGCCCAGCAAAGCATGGCATGCCGCAGCAGCACTAGGATGGATCGTGGTCGCTAAGCATCGGTGAAATGGAGCCAAAGGGATCAGGGTTAAGGGAGTTCGCACGAGTTGGTGATGGTGATGGTGGTGATGGATGTGAAAAACCGGGACATGAGAGCGGATGGTGAAAAATGAGAAAGCAAACAACATGCAGAGCACAGACTGTGAAAGGCAAATGCGCGTATTAGAAAGATGTCCATTTCACCTGACTATTCTAATGATGTTCTATTACGTGAAGTACGAAATATTTTTACCCTGCCAGCTACTAAAGCTGCCAGCGACTTGAGTTCCAGTAGAGCGGAGTCATAACTGGTGTCATAATTTGCTTGTGCGATATTCGATAGCAAATAGCAAATTTCTAAACTGTATTTATGGATCTACTTTTAGAAGCAAACGTTAAGAAAAAAAAAGTTTGTTCATTTATTCAAACAATGCTTTTATTAAATCTAAAATTTAAATTATTATACTAAACCGAAAACCCTATTAGAAAACATAGGACTGGTGATTGGTGTACGGTGTGGACATGGCTACTGGTGACCATCGTGCAACGTTTGCATGCATTTATTAACTGACACCAATTTACCCGTCTTCGTAAAGCTTTGTTTAGCTCGAGTTCAGTTTTGTTAGTATGGGCGCCACCAGCTGTCCTTCATGCGAGCAAGCAACGAACCAACCGAACCGAGCAGCCGAACCAGATACGTGTACCGATGTACCGTCCAATAGGACGAATCTTCTCTTCGTGTTTTGTCGCTGCCGTGTCCTTTGACCCGTCCGACCGTGCGCATTCTAAGCTCACCCATCACAGCATCCGTTCGTCGATCCCATCGAGGGAGCGGGTCGTCGGCGAAGGACAGTGTGTCGTAAGCGAGACGGTCGGTTTGTCCGTGGCCCAGCAAAGCATGGCATGCCGCAGCAGCACTAGGATGGATCGTGGTCGCTAAGCATCGGTGAAATGGAGCCAAAGGGATCAGGGTTAAGGGAGTTCGCACGAGTTGGTGATGGTGATGGTGGTGATGGATGTGAAAAACCGGGACATGAGAGCGGATGGTGAAAAATGAGAAAGCAAACAACATGCAGAGCACAGACTGTGAAAGGCAAATGCGCGTAACGCTCAAGAACAAGCCGCCAAAAAGGCCAAACGTAACGTAACGCCATAACGTAACTCTTGCTAAGAAGAAAATGCGCTAAGTAATGCTCGAATGGTTGAGGGAAAGTTTTTGTGGTATGGTGAACTCGTTTGCTTACGTGCAGTGGGATGCGCTGATTGAGCGATTTGTTTTTGTTCTTCTTCAAGGAACACAGCAACAGTTCGCGCATGCCTTTACGAAAGTTGCGGCTCAGGAAGGCGTACAGGAGCGGATTGACGCCGGAGTTGAAGTACGTCACCAGGAAGGTGAGTGGGGTGAAGAGCGCATTAAAGTTGGAGTCACCCTTGTAGTCGGTGGACCTGTGTTGGGTAGAAAAGTGATGTATAGGAGTAATGAGAGTCATTTATATTAAAAACAGATCAGTGTTATTTGCTATAAAATGATCTAGTCCAAGTATCAAATATCTAGAAGTTAAAATGTTTTAATTAACTTTAACACACTGCTGATCCGGGAGTTTGAGCAACTTTTAAGACTATTTTAGCAATAAGACCTGGCCATCCTTCATTCATTTTTATAGCAACTATTCTCATTACCAGTTGATAAGATTCGCAAGCTCGAACTTAATTCAATTAAACCATTGTTGATAGTATTTAACTTTTTATTTAGATATATTATAGTAAATTTCTAACAACAAGATATTATAGCATCTTTGTAAGTATTTTTAAAACAAATTTCAGACAAGAACTAACAATATCTCGTATAATTCTGCAGCACAAGTGATGTCCCAAATTTAAATGCATAACTCACTGGCCAGAAATACGTGCGTTCCCGGCTCCATCCGATAGCATAAATCATCCACAAAACGGGCGGTCAACATAATCGGTAATGGCGTCAGGATTCACTTAGAACATTGTTAGGGTAAATGAAGGGACAGCAAGCGCACCAATCCTACCTGTGCCCGGACGCTTTTCTCTTTATTGGAGAAATCATTATATGACGCCACCGCCTGGGCGATATTTCAATTAAACGTGCATGATTAGGCCCTTTTCTCCGCAGTTTGACCATCCTAATAGTAATTTCGTATGGAACGCAGGGCTGCGAGCTTTTTTTTTGTGCGTTCTTTTTTCATATGACAAGCTTTTTTGGGCTTATCATTTTATTCTTTCTTTGCTGAGACCGCGCGCCCACCGCTGACGTCAAAGCAGGGCCGGGACCAATGGTCGATAAAAATGAAATATGAAGTCACTTTGGCAAACGTTACGCCGTTCGCTCAACGCCCAGAGTCCCTGACGAGTGTGAAAGAGAGGCGCTACCTTGACTACTCACCAGTATTGCCACATTTTCCGGGCATGGAACGGTAGGTTGCAGAGGGCGAAGGTGAGCACCACCACCATCAGCATGCGGATGACTCCACGGCGCGCCCGGAGCACGTTGTTGGACGAGTGAGACACCTGCGTCAGCTGGGTGCCGTGCCGTTGGTGGAAGCTGTTCTGTGCCGGCCACGTAGTCACCACCACCTTATCCGACTCAACCGATACCTGTGTGTGTGTTTGTGTATATGAAACCCATGAGTCGTTTGTGTCTGTGTGTACAGAATTTGGTATCTCCGGTATTCCGGGCGGATGTGGACACCGCAATGCCGGGTGCACTAACGCAATAAAGGCGTCCGGGACGGACACTTACCTGGCTTTCGGTGACACCTGTGGTTCGCTTGTCGTACTTGCTGCTCGGCTTCCGGTGGAAATTGCTTGAATAGCTCGATGAGGTTGTGTTTTGCAGCGCAATGTGTCGCTCGAGCCCCCGTGAGCTTTTCCACAGCGCTATCGCTATTCGGCTGTACAGGACCTGGAAATCCGATGTCGGAGCGGAACGAATGGAATGTGTTTGTGAAGGTGTAGAAGCTGGGGGGAGAATGGGGCCATGGAGAGGAAAAAAAGCAACTCACACCCGAGTGACCCGTAATGAGCACTTACCGTCATAACCAGGAGCGGCAGTAGGTACAGCAGGGCAAAGTTGATGATGTCGAACAGCTCGGAGTTGAACATTTTCCGGTTGACGATACAGATCGTTTCCAGCTGGTCATCGCCGAGGTTGTTCGTGATGGTACGCACGAAGATAAACTTCGGGATGGAGTAGACGGCCGACGTTATCCACACCGCCACGATGACTAACTGTGGGTTTAATGAAGGGAAAGAAAAACGCTTTGAAGATTCTATCTTCTGGAGCTATGTAACGTGTAATGTACTTTGTGTATGCATACAGAAGCGTGTTTTCGACGTTTTAAGTGGTTCGTGTTTCAACAGTAATTACACTTAACAGGATTTCTATCCAACTTTTTATCATATTAATGCTTTTTTGATGTATAAACGATTCGTTGAGGCCATATAAACGTCTTTATGTTTTTAGCTTGAGAAGCTAAAACATTCCTAGGTCAAATAATCTGTAGAGGTGCAGAAATATGCAATCTGCCCAACAATTTCTTCGCATAAAAGCTTTGCTCAAAACAAAACACACAAAGCAATTCTTTAAGTCTATGATTTAAATATCGGTCGGTGAGACTGTGTGAAGAAATATACGGTAAATAAATAGGACATATTACTTACGCTAAATGATATAAACAATTCACTCCAATTCATTAAGAGAATGCTATTCATATTGCCTACATTTTGGCGTATACAGTAGCAATAGCTACGTTCTGTTCAATTACTCCAATGAGGTCGGGTAACCATAGATAAAAGAAAAAGCTTAGTATTCCAACTAAGGAATATTTCAATCAACATAATTTAAACATATTTTAACACCTTAACACAACCAAATGGCAAAAGCGTTAAACACAATTACGAACGACCGGACGAGAAGAGACGAATGCATATTGCATACTTTTCGGCGTATTTTCCGTCGTGAAGCTGCGAGCAGTTGATTAATCTACAAATTTACATTTTATTAATGCATTAAACACGACAAAAACATGCTGAGAACATTTTTGAGCAGACTTATAGTTTTAAGCAACCAAAAACAACTTAACTTGCTACGGCTTTTCAACGCTAATCAGCTCGAACAGCTGTTTATAGTTAGGCTTGCACCACCTGTTTGCCAGATTCGCTGCTTTGCTATGTATCAATCGTTGAAAGTTAAAATCTTTTCGTTTATCTTCCGTATCTGAGGTTCAACTGCAAACAGCATACGCAATTTTCCAAAAGGTGACTGAAGGTAAAAAAAAGCGTCATAACGACAGCAAAAGAGCGAGCGAGTGTCTCCTTCATCACACGGCACCACAAACGTGCCACAGAGTGCAAAGTGTAACGAGTGACAGATTGTTCCTTTTTGGGGCGTACAGTTAAGCTGATTATTTCCCCGTCGGTGACTGCCAGTGCCGTCGATGGACAAACCACAAATGCACACTGTTTGTTAGCGAGATTAAACTTTTCCGGCAAAAGCAGTCGAACATGGATGCAACAGCCATTGCGCTGGGATGCATCATCTGGTGCACAGCAGCGGTGGCTGGTGCAATATTGTGTGCTCTACTGCTTATCGATCCACGGACAAAAGGCACGGTACAAGACGTCGATGACGTTCCTTTGTTTGGACGATCGCTTCGAAGGACACGAGCGACTTCTGCTCGGTGGGCGATATCGATTCGGTTCAATGATTGAGTGGATACGCAACGGAATGGAACAACACGACGAACTGTTCTGGCTTCTTGTCCGGGTTCGGGTCGACTGAAGTTGAATGCTCGAGTATGAGTGGCTTTTCGAGGGGTAATTAGAGAATACTTCAAGTCGTCGCATCGGTACACTCGGTACGCTGAATGCAAAGTGCAATCGATCGAGTACTGTACGTCGGGATGGTCTTTTTGTTGTGTCAGGGCAAATTTCGTGGAGCAACGAATCACTAAAACGATGGCCGGATTAATATTTGTTTGGGTCTAGTGTTGTGTCATCGATTGAATTAAGCTCTAATTGAGTTTACTTGAACGGAAAGGAAAATAAGTTTGGTGAAAATGTTGTCTGAAATTTTCCATCTATTCTTGCTAAATGTTCCTGATGCTTTGTGTGTTTAAGATCTAAGAAACTGAAGTAAACGAGAAGAGCTAATTTAGTGAATTTATTCAAAAATTTTAAGACGATAATAATATTTATGGATGTCAAACAATCATTTGTACACTTTCTATTGTCAGTAGAACTCTTAAAAGCAATCAACAAAGTTGCACTAGAATGACATCTCAGGAAACACGAAAATAATTCATTTTATCAAGACCATTACATGCAATTGCATTACCATGTTCGCTCTCATGTCAATTCATCCTTGTTACAAAGTATTTGAGTGCGAAGACACCACTCTAGCACACAAACATATACGCAGATAAATATCAATTCCCGGCAAACTATCCCGGTTCAGTGTGATTAATGTTTTCGATTTTACCGAGAACGAACACATCATACACGAAACCGGCTGGCGTTCGCTGTACCTACCCTTAGTCGGCGAGATGTGAGGATCTGCTTGCACGTGATCGGATGGATGATGGCAAAGTAGCGCTCCATGCAGATGACGACCAGGATGAATATTGAGGCGGTATAGCTGAGCGAATGCACGAACTGATACATCTTGCAGAGAAAGTCTCCAAACACCCAGCTGTGTAGGGGAGTAAACGATGGACAGAAAGGCAAGATGTTATTGACGGGCTGTCAGCGTTCCCGGCACGTAGAAATCGAACTGTTTGGAATGTTTGAGCAGGAAACTAGATAGGATGAAAGCGTGATGGAGCAAACTACGCGGTGACACATGACACACTAGTCGATGTAATGTCAGAACGTCTTCTCTTTTTCTCAAGATGACGACATCAAGTCTGCGTAGTTGGTTTGCAATTTTCGGACTAAACGATAGCGTTTCACAGTCAAACCTGTAGTACCCATGAGCTGCAGCTACAATTCGTGAAAGGTGAGTACAGAAACAGACCACATTCTGTATGGAATTTTTAAATATCCCCAACGCCAACATCGATCGACCGTTTGTTTATTGGTGTAAGCATATTTCCGAAATGGCTACAGTGTGTTTGTTTGCAATTGTGTTTCCTGCTGGTTTTGCCTCTCTTTCTGGGCGCAACTATTTTATAACGTGCTGGGAACATAAAATGTTTCCCGAAGGCTATAACACAACCGGCGGGTAAACATTTGCTGCCGAACGGCGTTAAGGAAATGGCGAAAGAAATATCGGCCCGTATGATGGAATGTTGGGAAAGGATAAATGTACGATTGGTTCAATGTTGGCGCAGTGCGTGTAGCATAGAGTAAAAAAGCTGGCCTAATGGTTTAGTTCTGCTAACATAATTTGTATAAATTTTAAGTGAATTTAATAAACCTTATTTAGAGACTTAACAATGACCCTTTTATATGTATCAATATTAATATGGAAATCTTCACTTGAAACGGTATTATCGAAGTATTTTATTACTTCCAACAATTTCTAAATAGATAAACAGTTTTATGGTAAACAATTAACTAGACTATCTTGCTTTGTGAAATTTACGCATCAGCTTTAACACATTCTTTCAAACACTTTTGTAGGTTTATGATGAGTACAGCTTGATGGCAGATTTCAATTTGTTAACCATTAATCATTTTTCTTTAAAATAATTTCTTAAATCCCTTTTTAGATTTTATGTAATTCATATTCAAACCTATTTATGTAAGAAAAACATTCTATAAACTCTAAAAGTGAATCTTTAGTTGTATTTATTTATAAAGAGTGCGACTCTTATTATTTAAAAAATTTCGCATATAAAAAGGAAAATTTCAGTCAAATGGTGCTATAAAATTATATTTGATGTCACTGATGTCACCTGTATAGCCACCCTTATATTTTTTGAGTACCTCTACTAAACAACTTTAGAATTGGTTCTTCCTTTTCAAAATCAATGAACGTTTTACAATGTTTGAAAGAGAAAAACGCAAATATGTATCATAAAACTTTATCTGAGTTTATAAATATTACTAAACATTTTCTATAGCCGCACGCATTGTTGTTCAATTCGTCTAAATACCAATAACTTCAGGTTACGAAAAGATAGTGGCCCATTTTTCTCAACATTTTTAAATGAAATTCTTCTAAAAACTGTGTTTTTAGTGGTACGGTTTTGTGACAAAATTAGGCCAACGGAATTTTCACAAAAGTTCTGTTCCAAAAGTGGTCGGATTAATGTAGCAATTGACTATACTTGTCAAATGATTAGGATTTCATAACAAAAAAGCTGTAACAACAGCAGATTGGTTTGTCGGTAATTGGTCTAAAGTTCTATGAATTGGTTGTTATTGCTCTTATTAACATTTAGTTACTCTGTCTATTTTACCATTGCCTAAACCATATTAGCTATAAAGCCACTCTGCCCAAAACCTGGAATTTTACTTAATTACTTGCTTATCAGCTTCGCGGTCTTGGCCTGCTGCAACAATTCTCGATACCGCTCACGGTCTAACGCCAATCCATTATCCCGGCCGTTCTGGCGGACGCATCAACACCATCACACCATCTCAGTTTGGGCCTACCACGCCTCCAATGTCCGTGTGGACGGCCTAAAAGGACTTTAAGTCCTGGGTCGTCCGGTGCCATTCTCATGACATGATCAGCCCACCGGAGCCTATCGTGTCTGATTTAGTAGGCTGAGTTGTGAGTAGTACTTTAAATTACACTCAGTTAAATAATTAAATCTGTAATCCAAACACTGTAGAGTGAGATGTTTTCCCTCACTCTGATTGCTGAGGCATAATCGTTCGCTGCTTAATGTCCTGTTCAATCAGTTCCTCTAACATACTTGAGTAGTGAATCGTTAAAGCTCTTTAAATAAATAAATTGTATCCTAACACCTAATTCAAATCCAAGTCACCGATGATATTAGTTATGGAAACTTGCGGGTGGAAACTTTATTGCAAAGCAATAAAAACACAGAAAAAACAGAAAGCGTTATGCTTTCCATAGTTTATGGCAAGTTTATTTCTAATTTTAGACTTTTTTAAAATGTATTTAGTCAATTTTTTGTCAAAAGGTAAAGTTTATAGCTGTAGGAATAGGAATGGCATGCTGGTTCCAAAGATTTTTCATTGAATGCTCTCTTCCTATTGTTGTAGGAAGCTTAGGTTAAGTTTAATGGCTTCAATTATCAAATTGATATTATTACACTGGCAATAGTGAAACCTACTTACTACCACCAAGGAGTGCATTTTCCTTTTTGCAATTATGTAGTTAATTAACTGCATTCTATTAAATTTCTCAGAACTTAGCATGAATAACATTTAAGAGAGAAAGAAACTCTACTACCATTCTTTGCTATCACTACCGAGCGAAGCAGACGAAACTATTTGCAGCCCTTGGGAAATATTATCTTTCGGCTCGCAGCAAACCAGTCAGTAGCGTCAGAGGTAGTGGCAGCTTTTGTACGCCTTCATGAAGCAGTGTCCCACCATTCCACCACGCTATTCTTCATCCTCAGTGCTGTATGCAGAATTGACACGAGTACAAACCGGGCGATCGTTATTTTCCTTCACCGCAGCGTAAGACATCACCGGCGTGCCGAAGTTTTCTGCGCTGCTGCACGCAGATACTGTACGCGAAATCACGCCAACAGCTCCCACCAGTACACCATCGTCGGCACGGGAAGCCGACAACAATGTGAACCATCGTACTGTGGGGTTTGCGAATGTTCCAACGGATGCCGGAGTGCAATGCTGGGCACAGATTTGGGCTCGGATCATGTTACGGGACAAGTTTTTGAATGGAGCGGGCCTTCTTTCGGGTGGTGAGAAAGTTTCTGTTGGGGCAGGAATTGGATAGCATCCAGAAGAGGCAGGCGCTGCCACCACTACCAACCTTAATTATGCTCGCTAATTACACATGATTCCAAGAAGCTTTGCAGAAATTGTATGATACTGGGATCTATTTCTAATCTTTTAGAAACCTTGGAAGTCAGTTGCGGATATGTTTCGGTTACAGAGTCATTGAATATCCAGTCTTCCGTTGCAGGATTGCTTAGAAACATAAATTGCTCTTTAATGACGTTAGTTGGTGATGGTCCTATGGATGGCTTCATCCCAGAAATGAACGGTGAGTGTTGGAAACAATATCCTTCGTGTCAGAGCTATTATCCATGCGATTCCAAGATTGATTTTTGAAGAGATAAAATCACCAGCAAATTAAGGTTTGAGGATTGAAAGAGTCCTTCAGGTGGCTCAATTGCTATCAACATCTATAGATTGACTTCAATAAAAATAAAAAAAGACAAGAAAGATAGGTCGTGAGCTTTTACTGCTAAATTAGAAGAGTTCCAACTCAATCTTTCCTATGTATTATGGCTGTTTTGGTCACGCCTCGTGTATCGTGAATCTTATGATTTCTCCTATTGGTGTCTTTTTGTTTAAGATATGATTGAGAATCGTAGTCGTCTTAAAGCAATAAAGAGAAGAATCTGCTCATGGCGCGAGAATGACTGTTTTGGTGAAGTTGAGTTCTTTAATTTGCAGTTGATTTCAGAATATCGTTTCTTCCAAAGTACCTTGTGCTGATCAATCTTATTCGGAGGCACATTATCAGGAGTGTCCGGAGCTCAGAGTGCACATCTGAGCATGCGATACTGAAGTACCATTGCTTCATCGCATGAATAGAACAGCCATGTTACTGTGGAGAACATAATTGACGTGATGTGCTCCTACCGAAACATCTTAAGCGCTGTAGCAGAGACCGTTTGAATGATCATTACTCGTCTGCAGAAGTAAAATATTCGCATCGAAAGAGGTACGGTTGAGACCTCCCCTGGGGCTCAGCAAGGTTTTTGCCGGAAGAACCATATCTTTAATAGTGATCCTGGCTTTGTACTGCAGTAGTGGCTATGATATCGGTGCAAGATCATGCTACTTCTAAGGGCAGTAGATCACCGTTGAAAGCTGGAAGAGTCTCATCAGCTCTTTGGTGATCAATGTGGTGTTTGAAGTTAAGACGTCCGAAAATCCGCACCAAGTATTCACAGCGCTACGCCGTGACCACTCATTTCCTATGTTACAGACTCGTTGGTAATCTTGGAATGTTTATTGAAAATCCCCAGAAGCTTGGATCGAGAAGAATTCGGCAATACCTGATGGGTTTTCCAAGGGTCACTATTAAGATATCCTTCTCGAATAAAAAGAGCCCATATCACACCTTTTTCATACTCCAGACGTGAATAAGTCAAAGACATCGTCTGAGATACTCTCTCATAAATATTTTGAAGACATGACAAAAAAACTTGTTGGAAAAACAGTCCCCAATAAAGATTTATAATACATTACGAAGATAAAGAAGCTAGGTAGGGTAAATTTTGCCAATAAAACTTCTAAATTCAAACGGTAGTTTAAAGTTAAAGAAATGATTTCCTACTGCCATTGGTAAAGCATCAAATGTCTTTAATAATTCATCAATATCAGCACAAGAAGCGCAAGCAAGATGACAAATTGATAATAAAGCAAACTGGGCTACTCACAAACATCATAAACACCATAATCATCTGTGAACGATCATCGTTTCCCATCACATTTTTCATCTAGCTGATGTTTATCTCAAGCTGAAGCTTAAGCCAGCCAGAGATAATTGTTTAATTAAACATGCTTTATGTTGAACGAGCAATTAAATCTCTTTTTTGTGCTCCATCGAAAACCACATGCAATCACGCACGAAATAAATTAAAAACACTCATCGTATCCGTATCCAACCACCGAGAGTGTACCGAAGTGCAGTGTAATTTAAATTC
Source organism: Anopheles maculatus (assembly GCA_002091835.1). Lineage (NCBI taxonomy): Eukaryota > Metazoa > Arthropoda > Insecta > Diptera > Culicidae > Anopheles > Anopheles maculatus. The sequence goes on along the minus strand of KZ061630.1, from coordinate 120,290 downwards.
CTCGTTTACACTACCGAAGTGTACGAGCCCGGGTGTAATAACAAATTTCGGGCAAGCAAGAATAAATACGGCAATAAATCATCGCGCGTGTTGATACGTTGGTCTGTAATTGTTTTATCGAATCTCTGGTCCTCCCGGTAAGCGTACATTCGGTTTGCGGTCAACGTGCGTCATAAATCATCACGGAAGCATATTTGGTCACGGTGAAATTGTTGTTTGCCCAACCGGTCATGAGCATTATTTCCCGGCAAGCGAAAGGAAAGTGAAAAAGCAGCCAAGTACGCACATAATTGGCAGCCAAAGCTAACGACACTCGCAATCGGAAGGCCATAAATCTGCTTATCTGCTTGGGCCTGCTCGCTTATGGTAGTCACCCGTGAACTGAATCATATTTTTTTGCTGTCTGTCGGTTTGATGCAGTAAGCAAAAGGGGCACGGATTTCCTTTGCCTTTTATCGTGTTATCGAACCTGATAAACTGTCCAGTGTTGGGGCGCGAGCGGGCATATAAAACGTAATTTAGGATAAATGCGAATGAAACTTGCGGGAAATCCCGGTCAGCAGCACCAGAAAAAGCTCAACATACTGTACACTGCACACACTAGACTTCGAAAGGTGCTTGATTAACTGACCAATCGGAATTACGATTTCTTAGAATTTCGCTCACTCACACACGTAATCATATTCCACGAAGGAGCTACGTAGGAAAAAAGTTATCCACTACCATCCCCAGCTGCACGTGTGTATGCGTATGCGTGTGGAAAACATATTTCCAGACGAATGACTTTCGCCCTGGGAATGTCTTCTTGCTGGTGGGGCAATAGGAAACAGAAAAATGAAATCGGAAGACACAAAGCAGGAAGGAAAAAAAACGAAGCAGAAAACACTCGGTTCGATAAAAGTTTGCCCTTTGGCAGAGGAAACAGCCCTGGTGGAGGTAATAAATAATTCAACTGGGACTGGGACCAAGCATGGGACGATTCCTTACGGAAACTGATTGCTATCAATAGCTTCGGTCGCCTAGTTGATCCGTTACGATGCGTTGCGAAGTTCATTTGCCGCGGGTGCCTTACTCGAGTGTTGTTTTTCAAGTTTGTTTCTTAGGGCAATCGAATCGGGGCATCGCTTATGACGCTGGTTTCAAATTGGCCACGGTGAAAACAAAACTGTACCGAGTGGTTGGTGGAAAGTTTTGCTAACATAAGGTGCAGTTGTTCTCTTTAAGGGTGGGTTTAAGTATGAGTTACACGCGCCGTCTCGTTTTCGGTTGACGTTCTTTATAATGGCTTTAAATCTACAGACAAGCAAATTGATATAATTGCTTGGTAACGAATTACTGACGGTTGGGTACATAGGTTTGTGTTCCAAGTAAAAAGAAACTGTTTTTTTTGGGAAATTTCAATTTTTTGTTGCAAATAATTGCGTTCAGCTCTTCTAGCGGTTTTCAAAATCCAAACAGGCTAATAGTTTGGATATTTCTACTTCATAGGCGAGCAAATATGAAAGCGTCTCTGAGAGCTAAATGTGAAGATGGATATGACATTAATACCCAATTTATTTAATTTAATTTCACCACAGTTTTATTGAATATTAACTCTTTGTATTGTGTAGATGAATTGACACTTGCATCTTCCTTAAATCTTACTTCCTTCAGATAGTTTTGCAATAGACGACATTAATTTCTTTTTCTATTTTTGATGAAAGTCTATGAGAATTATTTCATGTACATTCTTAATTATGGACGCCATAGCTTTGACAGCCAGTTTATCATTGACAAACTCTCATTGTTGTTTTGACTGATCAGGGTATGGTCAAATGCTGTTGCTGGCAGCATGTTGCTGGCGAAATGTATGCCAGATTCATTCCAGTTTGTATTTTTGCCAGCAACATTTCTATATTCACCTTCGTCGTTTTATGACGTTCCTGCCGCAAAAGTTCCGAGAAAAGGCGATGGCATTCTCCATTCCAAACTCGATATCGATGACTCGAGTAGTTCTGGACTTTGCAATTGATAATTGTTCATAGTTTAAATAAAACATCTATAAACAAGTTTAAGCTGGATGTATGAAAACAAAAACAAACACACGTTTGACGTTTGGTGGATGTCAATGTTATCCATGTTGGTAGCAACTTCCATTGACCAGCCATGCCGAAAGTTGACGAGCAACCAAGTGGCTAGCAACATCATTTGACCATACCCTCAGTTTACAGAATATAATATGAATGTTTATGATATATTTTTCTCTATTCTTCAATGTTTTTTAGTATGGAAGCTTCCTTAAGATAGCAGGTCTTCCGTTTCGCATCCTTAATAAACTTTAAAAAGTTCTATCTTCGGAGTATCAGAAATCTCGCTCAACTCAGCGTTGATAATTTTTTGACATGAACTTATAATGCCGGGTGCATTACTGAATTAAATTGAAGAGGGTAATTTACAGTTGTCAAATTAAATTTGACTAGTATGCCTAGTTAGTACCCTGTGTTTCCGCTAGGTGCCGCGAGAGAGGATAAACATTATAAAAAGAAGGATGAGGAGCCCGAAGCGACCATTAGAAAAAAAGCTCGGGAAAAGGTAAAAAGCGGCAATACATTTGAACCCTAAAATTACCGAACTACACAGGTGTTAAAATTTTGCGTCCCGAGAGTCGAATTGTCCGGAAAGCATCCGAAATTCGACAACAATGATTCTCCTTCCTTTATTTCAGTGGTTACGTTTCTGATATCGCATGAATTTGATCCATTTTTCATAGCTTAAGGATTTTTAAATAACCTTTCAAATTATGTATTTGTATCGAAGAGGTAGTTTTTGGTTATTTTATTATTGAAGAAGACCGCTAAGAAGTGCAATTAAACTTCGGGACTATAAAATTGAAAACCCAATGTCGCTGACAGGCTATGCAAATCAATCCTTGTAAGGAAACAGCCGATTGCATAGTTTTAGGCGTCTATAAATTAGAACAGGATAGTCTGCTTAGAAATCGCTTAGGAAACATGCGCCAAAAAAGTGTTAGACAATAAAAATAAAAACTAGATAAAAAATTATCCAGAAGTACTTGACAGCCATTCACATTATCCTCAAATAAGACATTCTAGTTCTTTTGTATTAGTTTCAAATACATCTGTCCATATAGTTCTGTTAAGGACTGTACGTCAGGATAAAGACTTCTACTCATCTGTTTAAATGTGTGGTAAATTCGTTTTAATGATTTTTTGTGTGGAAATTACTTTATGTTACTAAATATTGAATTTCGTCAAACACATCCAATCCTTGACAAGAACCCCTGATTCCTGCAACTGTTAACACACATAAACACTTGATTTTAAAGTCAACTTACCGAAGAAGCAGCAGCAAAACACTAACGAATACAGCGTGATGAATATGACCCGCACGTCCGTCCGATCGAAAATGAACTCCTTGTGCACGAAGTTGGTGAACGAGTGGGTCAGATTGCTGCCGTCGGAAAATTCCAACCCCGACCCGTTCACGTTCAGCAGTGCGGTAGTGAGCAGTGGCGCAACCGAACCATTGGCACCGCCCAACGTAAGCATAGTTGCGGGGGACGCGGGCGAGGAACTAACCACCGACGAGTAGTTGGCCAGGGTGGAACCGTTTCCACCGACAGGTGAAGCATTTCCAGCACCCAGCAACAATCCACCACCGTTGTTGGGTGGGCCCAGCCCATCGAGAAAGGCTACACTCGAGCTGAGGAAACTCATCATCACACCGACGGAACTGGGGGTGGTGGTGGCGGTGGCGGTTGTCCCGTTGGGAAAGTCTAGCATGTTTTAAACGCCCCAGTTACAGACAGTGGCTTTGATTGGGCGTTTGCGTTCACCGTGTGACGGACGGTTTCACGTTACGCTCACACCACCAGCTCTCATAGCCGATGAAGGGATATGATTGATGGGTGCCTGCTGGTAGATGGTCCCATTCGTACCGCCACTCGTGAAGGGCTTAATGCGTGGTTTTAATCAGCAGCCTGTATGCACCGGTGTATGTGAGAAATTGATTTTTCATCGTTCACTTAACCACCATCTGCTGGTGTGATGATGTGGATCACTTAATTGCTGTCTTCCGCCGGTGGATTATCGATAATTGAGTAGATTATCTGCAGAAGAAAGAAGAGCACGAAACAGAACATTAATACCGGTAAAGGGTAACAAATGGGACACATATTAAAGCAATCATTTCACTCGACGATGGAGACGCCTGGTCGGTTTCGTTACACACGATGGAGACGCCTGGTCGGTTTCATTACACGCGATGGAGACGCCTGGTAGCTTGTAGCGCGATTCACGCAACGGAAAAATTGTGCTAAAAACAGCCCCACAAACAATTGATCGATGTTGAAGCCCGCGATAATGATGATAACGATGCCAGAAGGGTAATGAAAATTTAATTTCATTATTCCACCTTCACCGTGCTTGTGGTAACGTTTATGTTTGTGCACTTGCTTTTGAACCTCACGGTCGAGATGAAAACCATTGTTCAGATAAAAACAACAGCACCACCTGTACATCTTCAAACGCGCTTTCGAAGATAAAAAAAAACACACACACACACCCCAAAAAACGAATGATATCGACGCCGGTGGAGTAAATCATTGGACGAAAATAAACGAACGGGGAAATGCGGGAAACATAAACTTCAATCTGAAAATTCCCGTTGCGCTGTACTGGTGGAATGTTGCGTAGTGCGTTCGTGTTGTGTATACACGCGCATGAATGAAAGACATCCGCTTCACCGTGTAGTCTTATGTTGCTGGCGCAATAAAGTATGCTTCTAACGTATGGTGGAATCGGAATAGTAGGTAAGGTTTTTGTGGGACGAAAATTGAAATATTTTGCTTGTCTGCTATTGCTGCGCAATATGTATTGTTATTGCTTTCTCCACTGTAGCAATACTGAAGTTGCCGTTAAAAATGTACTGACAACTTTATACCCAGTTTCCGAACTGTCAAAAGCATGCCCCTGCTGTTGGTATAAAATTAGAAACCACATGTGTGCTGCAATGTAGCAACAGCATCATGGTGGATTTGTGTGACCCGTTTTTTTACGGTGAAACTCTTTCCTCGTCGCCTAAAGACAACAATAAATGTATCCCAGTACTTTGCTGCCGAATAATGCGTACCATGGTAAGGCAGGCGTACAATAATTTAGTCACTGTAGTAGCTACGACAGAAGGATACGGTCTGTTACGTGCGTGTGTCCTTGAAGAAAGTTGTCGGAGGCACGAGACGAAGGTATGGAGAATAAAAACCGGAACAGGAAATAGGAGAATGATTTATATTTAGGCGTCGAGGGATGCTTCTCTAACTAACGATCGGTGAGCGCACGCACAGGGTTGGTCGGTTTTCCCAAAATGAAGTGCTTTGGTGTCCAATATTTTATCGTTTTTGATGGCAACCGACCTGATGGCAACTGGTGCACACAATGCCCGATGATGTAACCCACTCTCGCTCTCTACCATTATCACCAGGCCAAAGGTTGCTTTTGGATAACGATTTGTGACAGATCATGGTGACGTCTTCTGTGGTTTCCTTCCCTGCCGAAAGGGAAACGATGATGAATTGCAATAGGAAATTAGTTTCAATAGCTTTACCGCAATGGGGAAAGCAACGCCAGACAGAAATAAAACGAATAATCCGTAAGATTTACGCACATAAATAAGGATGGCGAATTGGAGATGATTGGCGCTTGGTGTTGGTTGGTAAAGAAATAATCCAGCGGTCGTTAAGATGAACCTGTTTTAAAAAGCTGTGCTCTAGGAGGTTGGGAAACTCACCAGTACCAAATTACGCGATAACACAACTGTCTAAAAACTTGTCATAAACCTACCAAAGAAAGTTTTACTGATGGTTTCGTTTTGTTATGATGCCATTTTAATCTTTTCCCTATCGGAAAAAATGAACTGTAACTGTTGTAGCAAACTTTTCCCATTTCCTCGTAAACAGTACCACATCATTAATGGTCCTCGATCAATTTTTTGAGTAAAGACTGTGTGCGGGAGTAGACCGGAAAACAAAAAAAAACCGATCCATTAAGTCATTTTCATCGTGCAATGTATCATTCGTTGACTCCGGTAAAGTGCTTCCCGTTTTATTGCACGGAAAGCGAAACTCTTGACAATTTATCGCCTACGTTCGGTGCTTGTTTTTCTTCGTTCGCCCTAGTGATAGTAGAATGTGTCCCGCATTTTGTTGACGATTTTTGCCTCCACTAACAAACCACCATTCGAAAGCAAAACATATCAGCCCTGGCTGCATCATTAAGGGTGATCAGTTTTCATTTCAATTTTTGGAAAAATACAGCACAAAACGACAAAAGTTTCTGCTCGGTCTTTCAGGCAGCCGAACAGCAGGCGATCCTAATCCATTTTCCAAGCTCCTGTCCTCATCGGGGACAAGTGCTGCAAGTGGGCGAACGATTTTCGTTGCGATTTTGCGGTTGTGTCCCTCTTTTACGCTTCATTTGAGCATCAAATTGCATCCTTCGATGGGATCAACCTGCCTTTCCTTCCCTTTTATCACAGTTTTCTGCCGACGTCTGCCGAATGAAGTTGTGAAATCGATCGTTAAATTTGCCATGAGTATCGTTCGCTTCTCGGCAGCATTGTGTTTTCAATGGTACGTTTAGCTGTCCGGTTAGATTATTCGGTTCGAAGTTGAAAGCTTCGACAGAATGGCGTTCTTGTGAGGGAAGCAGAAGTTGGGAGTGAAAACAGACCGATCTCAGCGTTGAGCTGGAAGATGTTTGTGACTTTACCGAACATTATCGAGATGATTGTTTTAGATACGGCTTAACGATAATGTTGGGAGCGTTTTGTGACTGTAATTTGTATCAATTTTTAACCATGAATGCTGTGTTCTTGGAAATTTTGCCAATGTTTTATGAATTGCATATCTTTTCAATCTTTCTCATATTATTTATTAGGAAAAGCAGTTTGAAAACCAATTTAATTCAATAAAAGAAAGACGTTAAGCGTATCTGTTCTTTACCAAATTATCTAAAACAGTATCATCGTTCTTCTTTTCTTTTTACCACAATCCCGAAACCTCGAAGGATGTAAACATGTACCGAACATAGTTCTCCTGTCGTAAAACTCCAAACCATGCTCCCCACGATAGTTACAGGCCAATAAAGTGCAACCGACAGACCGAAATGCCACGAGCCGCACAAGACACGAGCGAAAGTCACGCACACGAACAGCGCTGCCCGGAGTGTTTAATCGTAAACAGTTTACCAATCGGTTTGAAGTGCAACCAACGATGATCTGTTTACTGTATCTTGCGATCGCAAATAAACCCACCCCCCCCCCCCCCCCCCCCCCTTAATTCGCCAATCGATGAATGAATGCCACCATCAGACACACAGAAACGTTTGTATATATTTTGTTGTTGCACATTTTTGCCGTCCCTAGCTGTAGGTTTGTTGATCGTTTGCGTGAAACTGTTTCTTATTTTATTGTTTTGCGTTAGGAAAAACACAGAGCACAGTAGCACCGAACCGTCCCAGACCTCAACCGTTCAGTGGCTATATTTACGAAGCAACAGAAAGAGTAAAGTGCCACACTGAGATCGTTTCAGGATCGCGCGTTTAAAGAGCTCAAGGTGCCGCTCACCGTTTGTCAGCTGTTCTTTTAGTTTAGTTTATAGTTTATACTGTCCGATCCGTTCGTTGGTAAGTCTGGGGTTCCTCAGGGAAGCGTCCTGAGTACTTTATTGTTCTCCCTTTTCATCGCGGACTGCATCAGTTCTCTGCCACCAAACGGATGTCTGTTGTACGCCGATGATGTTAAGTTCTATCTTCCTGTGTCCTCGTCTCGCGACTCCCTATCCCTCCAAAGCTACGCTGATGCATTTGCGGATTGGTGTATCTCCAACGGGCTCATCCTTTGTGTCGAAAAATGCTGTGTTATTTCGTTTGGCCGCTCT
>KZ061630.1:76644-112246 GCA_002091835.1 Anopheles maculatus | reverse complement strand
CGTCTGAGGTCCGTGATCCGCTGTGTTTGAGGGCGTTGTATTGCTGCTGGGTCCGTCCTATCTTGGACTACGCCAGCGTCGTTTGGTCTCCTGCAGGCGTCACCTCTATGGATAGGCTGGAGCGGGTACAGCGGAAGTTTACGCGAATCGCCATTAGACGCTTCCTAAACAACCCCAGTGCTGCTTCTCCTCCTTATCCAGTGCGGTGCCAATTGCTAGGCCTTGCCGGGCTTAAAGAACGCCATGGTCATGCGCGCAAATTATTTATTGCCAACATCCTTCTATCCAACATTGACTGTCCCTCTCTCCTAGCGGCAATTCCCCTATATATCCCATCCTATCGCCTGCGTATCCGCCCACCTCTCCACATCCCCTTACAACGCACGCGGTTCTCCCAAAGTGATCCTTGGGTGCGGGCGCTATCGGACTTCAACTCCGTAAGTGATTTGTTTGACCACAATATATCCTTTGCTGTTTTTCGTTCCCGTGTTCTGTCTACCTCTTCCTAATGTGTCTCGTCTTTCTTGTGCATAACGACACCATTGAAATTTCTGTACTGACGATATCTCGAGCTTTCTGTATTGACTATAAATAATGTATATTGACGCTATTGTATAACCCTTGAGGTAAACAATTATTGGAATAAACTATAAACTAAAAACTAAAAAACGAAATGGGTTGAGCAAGATGGAACGAATGGCGGTTTGTGCGGTTTGGCGATGGTCAGGCATTTGGCTGATGATTTAATCAATTTACTGGTTTGAATGCTAGGTATGATTAAAATGAGCAAAATTCTCTCAAGATCGTCAGTAAATACAGCTGTACTAATGGGTCTTCCCAGATGTGGGAAGCTGTACCGTGTTCAACAAGCGTGTTAAGCATGTTGGCTTTAGGCCAAGGAAAATCATTTCCCGGCCCGGTAATACACATGTCAAAGAGGTGGCGTTAGTTTCCAAGAAACGGATAGTTTTATTCTTCCGACTATACACTAAGTGCTAAACAAACAACACGCGAAATAGAGCGTAGTATAAACTTATTTCACAATAGATATATTTTTATTTTTATTTCATTTATAATATGACGGCCGTATGCCTTGTAATTTGCCTTATATTGGACATTAGATATAGTCATAGCAATTTTGTGCTCTTACAAGTGGATTAGTAACTCTTATTATATTTGCATCAATTTTTTTTATAATATTGAATTCTTTTTTAAATAAACGATTATTCTACTTATTTGTTTGCGTGTTTCTTCTTGTAGTACGATGAACATTTTCTATAAATTCCATGACATACAGTTCGTTAGACATATTCTATCTGTTTATTCTCGTTTATTCGATGTTAATGCGTTCCTTGATCATTCCTACGTTGTGTCTATTTTCCTCCTGTTCACAAACACGTCTTCTATAGAGGAAACGAAGAAACTGCTTAATTTTTTAAAGGATGTAAACTTGTTCTCCGAAATTTGATAAGAGGTTACTAGCCGAGATCTTATAATAAAAGAGAGGCGAATGCCAAAAAGCCTCGTAAAAAAATAAATGCAACAACAACAACAACAAACACGTCTTCGTTGTACGGGATCACAAAATCATCTTTGTTCGAGCGATAAAAACCGTTCGATCCCACTATGGGGCACGGACTGGATTTTTTTTTATTCTATTAGAACGACCTGGCCGTATTACCGGATTAGTTCCGTTCCAAAAAATGACGTTTGTCGCTCAAAATATGAAAATTAAACACAAGCAACGAAAAACATATTTGATATCATTCAATAGCATTAACTTGAGCTATAGATCGTTCTTAAAGAATAAATTGCTCCAAGGAGTTTTTGTTGTAATACGTATCAGTCCTGTCCTATCAGAAACGGCTTTGAAAAACAGAAAACAATTCAAGCTTGATAGAAAAATTATAAGAAAAAAGGAACATGGACATCGAAAATTGGCCACAAGCTCAATAAATTGCCATATTTACACTAAAGTATTGATTATATATTATTGACCAAACCGAAAAAGAAATTAGAGTTTAATCCATAAAACTATATGTAATTTTACTTGACAAGGCCTTATATTGCACATCAAAGTTGATAAAATTTTAAATGAACAATTTATTTGAATTTATTATTTATTATTTATTTCTTTAATAAATACCATCCCCTACTGAGGTTGAAGAGAGATTTTTGTTGAGATGCTTCTACTTTACCTCCAGACGAGCTTATGTGATGAAAATAAATTATACTTTACAGTCAAATGGTCTATTGCTAGTAAAGAAACAGAATAGAGGTCAAACAATGGTCAATCAAAATTGACCAGACTGACCAATTACCAAGACCAATTACCACCAAACCAATCTGCTTAAGATTTTTGCAGTTTTTACAATATGTTCGTCATTGTTGTCGAGCCGAGCTCTGGTCCCGTTCGACTATCTAAGACCGGAGGATGCCTACGACTCAGATTTTTCAAGACCGGAAGCTTACCTACGACTTGAGTTGAGTAATTTCGGCTAAAATGAAGACCGAAAGCTTACCTCCGGCTTCAATGAACACTCAATGAATGGTTGTCTTAAAATGCTGCTTTATTGATATTCTTACTGGCTGATTTATACTAATATTTAAACTATATTTTTCTTCTTCTTCCATGGCACTACAACCTCGTGAGGTCTTGGCCTGCTAGCTATTGCTACCTTTCTGTGACTAAGTTTTACCCGTAGCTGGATAGTCAGTCCTTCGTACGGGGAGGCGGTCCGCCGGGATTCGAACCCTGGTCCTGCCGTGTGACGACTGGCGCCGCTATCGTATATACCACTGGGCCGCCCCGGTGAATCTAAATAGAAATTTTCAATCGCATCGAAATTGTGCCACAAAACTTCGCCATAATAACAGTTTTTAGGAGCTCGGTAGTGAAGATTTATCGAGTTAGGAAGGAATTTATTCAAAATTATTAAGCAGACTCGGCCATAGTCTTGCAGAAACTAGATTTCGTTTCTATTTGGGCAAATTAGAATACAAAAAATGTGAAAAAAAAAACAAATCTAACGAAAAAGGGTATCAATGTATTACCGAATCATTGTGTTATATTCAAAAATCTACCTTGACGAAGCTGGAAGCAAGAAATATTGAATGTTTAATTTGTTATTAGTTTGATTTTTATCTGTCTTGCTTTTATTGTGTCATGGAATGTCTCTATGTTTTCACCAAAACGATTAAAAGTTAATCAATGTTTAGCTCTTGATTGATATAATGCTCTCCTCGATGTCCAAAGATCTTCATCTAAGTTTTATAAACCATTTATTTGTAAATTTGTTTAATCTCTGCAACATTACCTCACTTTCCTTCATTCCATTCTAAGCGCCTTATGATGAAATTTGATTTCAACCATTAAATTTAGCTTACGCTTGAAAGCAACTGCAATAAACCTTGAAAGTATCACCTACCCATTGGCCATCGAGCCAATCCGGCACAAAACGCTAATGCAACCGAATCAAGAATGCACTCGAACTATAATGCACTACGGTCGTGATAAGTTTGCTTGGTTCCACTATCTCTCTCGGCAGCCCTCGAAAACTATCGTAATTGAGTGGATAAAAATAGATGCGCGTCCATTCTCGGGCACTTGAAAGCGCGTACGCAAATCGGTCGGCCAAAACCTTGCCGCTCGGACCATTAGAAGGCCGCTGCAAGTACGCAAACAACGATACAAATTAATCCTCCGCTGGCGGGAAGATGACGGGTGGGATGTGCGATGAAGTTTCGCTGCCACTCGGCGAAAGTGATCCACGCGCATCCGCGGTAACTAGATGCGGATAATCTCGTTTAAAGTTTTTTGTTGTTGCCTCTTCTGCTATTTTCCCTCACGAGCAGCGCACATTAAAATAGTGAACCAAATGTTGGAAGGCATTAAATTTCATCCTTGCTTTACGTAATTTTGGACCAGACCAGGGGGCAGTCCTGATGGTGATGCATTTGGTCGGCGTGACTGTGACGCGAATTACGACCGATTGTAAATTGCATTATAAACAAATTTTTCGACTGGCCTTGAGCGGGGATTGCATCCAAACGGGCGCTGTTTTGGGACGGAGCTGAAGGGTTGGAAAATCCGTCACGTCAACTTCATTTAACCACAGAACCCAGTTCGCTAACTTTTCGACGACTTTTTGTCTCTTCAGCTTCAACGACTTCCCGCGATGATAGGTAGCACGTGGACAGAGAAAGGCAAAGTCCCTAAAATCGGAAAATCGAACATCTTTTAAGAACTCTGGGTGAAAACAGTGATTGATAAGCACTCTTGCTGGATGTCCCAAAGGAGAAGGAGAGACACAGACCCAAGAGATGAGTTGAAAGGCAATACAGTCAAAATGAAATGCCGTCATATCGTTGAATGATTCCATCTGGTTCTGATGATTCCATGCCATTCTTTTTTGCAATTTCCGATCGCTCACATGTCTCTGTACGTGTGTTTGTATGTGTGGTAAATTGTAAAGGAAGCAAAAAAGCATCGTAACACAAAGTCTCTCCCCATCACCACGAACGGTGTTGATTGACAGATTGTATGACGGTTGCAGACAGGGCAACCAGCACGCAGTGAGATTTAGATATTCATTCGGCATTCAACCGGAACCCTTCACGTCACGGCGAAGGATGGTCAAACCCCGGTGAGGAAATCGATGACGGTCGGCTCCACTTTGACTGTGACCGAGGTGCGTGACAATTTTTGCATAAAGTGTTAATATATTCTGAAATATTTCCTTCTTATTTTTGGAAGACACGTGCCTTTTTTCGGAACACGATCAATAGTCGGCAATATCGTGGAAATTGAAGATTTCTTTGTGAAAGTAATTTAAAGCGAGAGATGGTCTTAAGAAGGCTGTTTGATGTAACGGCGAAACATTACCAAACGAGAGTAGTAACTATAAAAATAGAATTAATAAAGGTTGTCTCATCATTTTCACATTTGAGGCACCTGTAACAGCAGTGGTTTGCACTTAATATACTTTTAACAACCAATACAACCCTAACCTTCATATCGGAAAGGTCGCTTTTACTACACTCTTGGTAACGCCTATAAACACGCCAAGATCTGTGGTCTGTTTGTTCACACAAAATACACACAAAAACTCAGACATTTTATGATACTTGTGTCCTACGAAAGCGAGCAAACATGTGTATACTTCACACCGATGACACTCGCACGTGTACGTCATCCATTTCTTTGAATTATCCATCAGACAACTAGACATCTTTGTTCGCCCCACAAACACTAACCCTGAGAGATTGATTTATACGTGCCCTCGTATACTATCGCCATTGTGGGGCGCCATATTTGAGTAAGGATGAAATTACACTTCCAACCGGTAGGTGCGAAAGGTACACCAATTCATTTTTATTAACCGAAACGGTAGTACCATGTCACTCATCAAATCATTTCCGAGAAAACACGGGAACCTGCCAACACAATCGATCGATCTGCCCGCTACCATTCGTTCGCACCCGCTGTCGATCGGGAGCACAATTTTTACGATCGGAAACGAGAGCAAGTCGTAAATATTGTGTAAATATGTTTTATGACCCAGTTTTTTGAGCAAGCAACGTTCCAATGTCTGTATGTAGTAGCGAAGGATGAGCCAGGCCGTTGAGCAATAGACTTCGGGTACGTTCGCAACATGTTTGGTGCTGGGATGAGTCATTGTACGGTTGTGAGCCTGCGAGTAGAAATCCATAAATCAATCGTTAAAATGTAATTTTTAAAATAATTAAACTATGTAAAATAAATAAATAAATAGATCAGTAGTGTTAAGTTGCAGAAAATGAAAACTAGCGAAGAAAATCCCCAACTTAATCGTGTCGGATAGGATTGCCTGACTACATCGTTTCGTTGCCCTCCAAAGTTAAAAGAAAGGATAATATCGTAATGGAAAATTCTTACATCATAAAGCACATCAAACGATTACACCCAGTAGGGCGAAATGAAGTCGTTCCACGTTAGGTGCTTCGTGCTAGTGAGCGTTTTACACAGAAGACACAAAAACTCCCGGCAACGCCTCGTATGAGAAATAGTGCTCATGAAGGACACATCCATTACCTACTCCGGTGAAGGACTGCAAAAAATATGCTAAACTCGAGGGAAATCTGAAGATTATCTTTCGGGTAGACCCGTTGTGATGTGTAACCGTGGAATGGCAGCTACTAATAGTAATGGTATGGTGATTTTGAAGAAACAAAAAGTAATACAATCACTTAAGTTGCGCCACACGTGGAGGTGTTTTATTTGTGTAATGTTGGGTGTATTAAAAAATTAATAATGAAATATAGTTAGTTAAGCTATTTAGAGATAAATTTTGATTCACCGAAGCAATTTCAGGCAATTTATCTGTGCCTGAAAAGATTTCACAAATCAACTGTATATGTATTTCAACTGACAAATGAGACAAAATGATCGTTGATTCCCGTTAAGTTTTATTCTAACTCATCCATGTTTGCCTCTAAGTCACTAAAGCTTGGCTTTAAGACATCAAATTTTAATGCACAGAAACCAATCAAAATCTTCATCACAGACAAGAGCACTGTTTAATGCACATATCATGCGAAAGCGTTAATTGAGGAATACCTTTAATGTATGATTGAATTAAAACAAATGTAAATAATACACGTTTTTACTAAAATTTTGCAGTTGTGCACTAATTTTCTTCAATCTCCCCAAAACTGTTTTGATTTCGTTCTGTCTGTCTGGGACCAAAACTACTGAATTAAGAGATAAAATTAGGGACACAATTAAAAGAAAATAGGTCACCTGTAGGAACAATTTTTAGGTTGGACAAAGAACATCTGGGGATCTTTTCATCCATTACAGTGGATGATGTAGTTACAGAGACCCACGAGGACTGTTGCGGGGACCATACCCTGAGTACGGCCATGTTTTTACTGACTAAAACCTCCATGAGCCTTCGCCTAACATTTCCAGGTTATCAGCTAGGGTATTACTTTGGAAATGAAAGGTATGAGTGCTATGACTACTTAGTTAAGGTAGTCTGGCGTCTTAGTTTTACAACTACAACTGGCTAGTAAAAGAACTATTAAGCTCCTTCCAACATCCAACAGTGATCGACTGCCTGCAACAGAAGCACGCTCCTTCATAGGAGTACTCCTCTTACTTATGGTAATATGACTTAAAACAAGTAAAAGCTCCTCGTAAGGGAAGTTAACATTATGGTCTGAGACGATGGCTCCCAGTTTAAGGTACCACAGAGCACAGGGCATACTTACAGCTTTACAGCTTTTAGGTTAACCGACTTTATTTTGTAAGAGCTTTAAACTGTAACCATTTTGAAGAGAAGGTCTAAAAATAGTCGATCGGAAGGGATCTAACTCCAGGTCTTAAGATTCTGCTCGGTTCCTTAAAGTACATTGTTTCAAACATTGAGCTTCAAAGAAGATTTTCCTTTGTTGTAGAGGTTCTAGTCTAAATAAGTGGCAACCAATAAGGTACATAAGGACATAGCAACATGATAGAAGATAAAACAAAGTACGTGTGAGATTACAATGATCCAACTGTATCCAATATCATATTATGGTATAAGTATGATGTTTTCCGCATGATGTATACAGATTCTAAAAGATAATGGCACATTGAAGCAACTCAACACTAAACAGATGCGTTAAGTTATCCTTAAACCCTTACAACATGGAGTATTCTTATGTCTTAACGAACACATTCGCCGTTTGCATTATGCGAATAATAGTTTATAGACTTATTGGAATATATATTACGATGTTGACTAACAAATCTTTTCATGATCTTGGGGAATTTTTGAAGTCAAAAACAGCTTAAAAGACCATTCGCTTATCGGCATTTAACAATCTGGCACAGCATACAATATGCTCTGCATATAAATTGCAAACAGTACCAAGAAAACCTTGATAAACTAGAACCAAGGAAATTCTAGCATACATTTGTAGATACCTAAAAGTTGATTTATTATTAAAGAAATAACATTAAAAGTTAATCAAAGTCATAATCAAATGGAAATCATCAAAATACACTTGAAGACAGACAACATTGACTGCACTCATCGACTATCGGAATCGGTGACTAAATTATTCGCAATCATCCTTAAGTAATACTCTGTAATGCTAATTCGATCAATCTAATGCATCGACGTGCAATACTTGGAAGAAAATAATAGGCAAAAAAAAAAAACACAAAAACCCCTCCATCGTATCGATACCCAAGCCACCACACAAAGTTCTGCAACCGGTTCAATCTCTCCGCTCAGCGTTCGTTCCCGGCGTTGGGTAAATTATTGATGTGAGATTGAATTAATTCATGCTAATGGCTATCACTTGCCACCAGTGCCGATCGCGTCATGCATCTCGGGCACCGCGTGCTAGATTGCCGCTCAGATGAGATAATTAGATTGCAACCCAAAACAGCCCCACCCGGTACCGAGACTGTAACTAATCATCCATCGTTCTTGGGGGTCGGTTGTTCTCGGAACATCGAAACGCACACACACACGTGAGGACCATCGTATCGAAACGGTGGCACATCATTATCGACCGGCGAAATTACACCCATTGCGGGACGCACGCTTGAAGATGCCGTCCCCTTTCCGATCGTTCGTGTCGCGTTAATCGATGATCTTTACTGGCTGCCCTGTCTGGCCCCTGTGTGCGGCCAGCTGATAGTAAAAGACGTTGTCATTTGCAACACGCGATGCATCGTAAGATGCAAGGTGAGATTAGAGCGTGGTGTCGAGTGTGTAGTACCGTTTCTAAATGATGCCTTCCATCCACGGCGTAGCGAATGAATTCCTCAGCTGTCGAAGGGTGGATTCGGTTAATTTACGTCAATCATATGTTTGTGCTTCGGTGCATGACTGTCGATTTACTCTCGGGAGTAAAGATTTTCATACAATGCTAACCATTTCGGTGAACTAATGTTGGAAAGTTCTAGGGATGCATTAGAATTCTGCACGCAGCGACCGGGATAGAATGTAATGGGAAATTCAACCATAAACCTTACTACTGCAGTTGTCAGCATACGAGCGCTCGGAAATTGGAATGCATCTCGATCAATTGCATTTCCAATTGTAAAACACGGAATGGTGGCTGTTAATTGTTCTCGGTGGAAAACACCGTGCAGCGGTTGACTTGATGCAACGGTTTGGATGCTGATTTATTCAATAACGATCGTTTCCGGAAAATTCTCGATCTCGGCGCTGGTGCTCGGCCGGATTGTTGACAACGTATGATGAATTATTCATTTGCTTTGCAGCGACACTCGGTACCGATTCGGAAACTGTGGAAAGGGGAAAAGCGGGAAGAGAAATCTCATCTGCACTCAAACGATTGGCAAACGGAATCAATTGCACACCCCGCTTGAAGAGTGTACTGTGTCGCACTGGATGCAAAGCAAAACACTTTAATTAAAGTTTCTTGACAGGAGGCGAAATGGAAGATGTATTGCAAGTTGATACATTCAATGGACCATTCTACAGAGCGTTGTGGTGCTTGATTTAATTACATGAACTGTACTGTAATGGATCTTTGTGTGTTTTTTCTCAGTGCAAGATAGAACGGGAAACAAAGGAAAGCATTTAGAAGTTCAAGGTTCATTTGATTGATTTTAATGGACAATTTATTGAGGTATTACGTTCCACAAAATTCTTTATCTTTATTTACTACTGTAAATAGTCAGTAATATGCATTCGACTGTACGAGAGAAGTCTAAATGTGCTTAGAAATAATCAAAATCTATATAAGAGGCCGGGATATAAGATTGGCAGACGACCGCGCTAGACCGTGAGCAGTATCGAGAATTGTTGCAGCAGATATTAAAAAGTTAATGTAAAAAGTTATACGTTTATGCTAAAGAAAACGCAAGTATAACAGATATTGTGTACAAGAGAAAAAATACTCAAAGCAATCTCTGTTAAAAGACTCTAAAATGGCCCTATTATGTCTCTTCAAAAATCTGAGAATGGGTATTGAAGGACACTCTTGAAGACTGAAATAAACAGACATTTCAAACGTATGATGTTTTAGCATACAATAATCTTGTGACTGAAGTAAACACTAGTATTTTCGTACCTACGGCTATCAGCGTTTTACAGTGGACATTAAGCGTTAACTTATTGTCTAGAATACCTTAAAGATCACGGACCTTAGAGACTTCGTGTGTAACAGAAAGGAGAGGGACGTTTATAGTACATCGATGGCCGAAAACATAGTCAGTAACTGCTTCGAGAGGCAGAAATATCTTCAGATCAACTGCATATAGCATGTAGATCCTCTATCTGAAGGAAATATCAGGGTATTTTAGGTTATTATTCATATCACTGGATCAGCTAAGGACATATGCTCTACCTGTGCAGTTCTGCCATTAGTTTAATGACATAAGTACTGACATAGAATAAATAAACTAAATAAATAAATATAAAAATTTATCTTTTTGCTAAAGCCATTTTTAAAGACTACACAAAGTTCTTTTTTTTTAAACTTGAATTAAAATTTATTTAAAACAAAGTTACATATTTTGAATACAACTAAGAGATAGAGGATGACAAAATACTTCCAAAATTCAAAACTATTAATCTGATATGCATTTTAAATCAAATAAATGAATGTTGTTTGTAACAAACAAACAAAAACACACGCAAAAAGATGCAAATGAAAGGTAACAAAAACGAAAACGAGTTGCATATTTTTCTGCAATTTGTCTCCTGGAACTGAGTGTTTCTTTTCCTTGCCTCACCAAACCTTGCATAAAATAACCGTTAAAGCAATAATCATCACATACTTGTTCTGCTGACCTGAGCGAAAAGTTGGTGCTTGGTGCCTTTGAGCAGTGTACGGCTACGCCATTTTCTACACCCAAGGGACGCTTTGTTAGCATAGTACATTAATTTTCACGACCACTTTCTACCTCCAGCGCTTCCATAACGATTCAACCATTCTACCGCGTTGGGAAACTTGCTCACCGACGCGTCACTCCGTACACAGCACGTATGCTAAGGGATTTTCTAGTTTGCTTCAACCAACAACACTCGCCCGGCGGAAAAAAAAGAATGCTGAAAGTTCTTTTTGTTCCATCGCACTGTGCGCGCGTACACTGCACCGGCTTTGGCACCGGGTTTTTCAGCTACCGGGAATGGTCAGTGAGCGCGACTGGCCGGCAAAGCAAAACTTTTCACCACCTAGCATCACGAGATAGGAAAATATTTATCGTTATAGTTTACCTTCCATCCGGTAGCTGTCGGTTGGTTGGGTTTGGGTTTTGCGTTAGGCCAAACCATATGGCGTAACGCTGTCACATTTATTTTATGCCATTTTCGTGTAACCGTTTCGTGAATGTTTACGGCAAGTTTGGCGCTTCGTTCTGGCCGAAAGGACCGAATAGCCCGTGTAGATGAGCGTTGAGAGTGGATAGTTGTTCGGTAAAGTGACACGGTTGATGTTTTGGATGGTTTACAGAAAAGGCGTCCTTAGTGAAACGTTCAAGATGGTCGTGGTTTGAATAAGCAATTTGGTTCTTTTAAATACATATAAGCATAGACGGAGGACGATTATATTTTTGCCCTGCCAATATTATACTGAAACAGCTGTACCATAACCTCCAAGCAAGTAAATGAACTTTATTCTAAATAATAGTACATTTGAATGCAATGTAATCTTGACTCATATGATACATTGTGCGAAAAGTAATTCATACTATTACTATTACTAATAAAATTTAACTAAATTACCTATTTAAGGCTAATCTGAATTAACAAAAAGGTTTTTTTTAACGATTTAATGTAATTTTGAAATAAATCAGTGGGGTCTATGATGATCTAAGCGAAGTAGTTTGAGGGCTTTTTGAAGTTTTGAGGCTAAAATGCTCTAAGATCTCTAGATAAATTGACTGGAAATTTCCAGTTCTCGTAGGAATAGATTTTATAAGAGTAAAAACAGAAAATTGATTAGAGCAAATGTCATTGTTTAGCTTTGGATATCTCTAGAGCTATTTTGGAAAGATCGACTCACGCCCTAAATGCTCTAGAAATTAAAAAATACAAAACTTTAAAAATGTGTAGTCAGTAAGTATGATTAGTAGTGCACGTAGTTTTTAAGTAATTAACTTCAAACCTTAAAAGCGTAATGAATAGTTTGAAGGGGAAAAATTTATGTGTCCCCGGTAGGACTTCTATTGTCACCGCACTTTAAGTTATTCGATGAGTTCTCTGCCAACACTGTTAGTTCGTTAAAGTTGCTCGATCTACGTTTTGTGTTCGCTTTAATGTATCTTCTTCTTCTCTGGCACTACAACCTCTGTAGGTCTTGGCCTGCTAGCAATTGCTAGCCTTCTGTGACTTAGTTATACCCGTAGCTGAATAGTCAGTCCTGCTTACGGGCTTTAATGTATCAACAATACAGAAAATAACTTTCACTTCACCAACAGAAGTCACTAACAGCTGTGGTTGGGGTTTTTCAGCACGCGTACTGAGCGGCCGCGAAGGTCTTCGAGCTTGCAAAAGACACCGAACACACAACGAATCTCTCTCCATCGTTAATAGATTCAATGTGGTAGAGGCTTCACCCAACTTCCATATTTTCCTTAGGTCCTCCGAGATGCTAAATCAGTCACTAGACTACTGACATTGGTTCAAAAGTTTTGCCAAACTTGTCAGACTGACGGATTAAGGATGTTTGAGGCCTCCGTCGATGGGATGAAATAATGCCTAGAAAAGATGTAAACGAGCACTTAAGATGGCGATTGCTGTTTGAACTCCTGTCGCCTCACCCAATAGATCACTAGACTGTCTAGTATATAAACACATTTTTTTAACGTAGAATAGATGCTCCACAAAAATATCTCAGAATTTGTGCTTGACTTGACAGCAATGCTACCAATTTAGTTATTGGCCACGGTTATCCTTTATCAGTGATAGCGCTTTTGCAGCCATTTTAAAGTTCATTTCTGTTGGATTTCTTAGCAAGGAGAACTTTAATACTATTAATAATTCATAGTTCTATTACGAAATGGTACCTCAAGTCGTGGTGACTGAAACATTAACTTCTACCCAACATGAAATAGGAGTCACGGTGTGCCTATTTTATGGAAAATTTCGATTTGAATATAAAAAAAACTTTCAATGCAATTTTTTTTAAATTTTTTGTTTCTTACAAATTCAGTATAACAAACTTAAAGCTATGACCTTCCACATCCAGCACCTGCGCTCGTCTAAACAGCAATATCTTGGTCCAAAACAATCCTCAGCACAAAGTTGGCCGAATTTTCCCACCATTCCATTGCTACTGATAGAAAATCAATGATCTCGAGTGCTTATCAACGCAGTTTAGCAACAGTTTTCCTCCCCTTCCCACCCCTCTTTCCTGCCTCCATGGACCTTCCTGTCCCGCTCGCTATCTTAAAACAACATTATACTTTTGCTTCTTCGTTCGGTCAATTGCCGGGGCGGCCTTTCCTGCTGGCCGAAAACCAAAACACTGTTCATAATGCTACACCCAACACTGGGTGGCTTTATCTTTGGACGCCAGAAAAACACCCTCTAGCCCCCTCAGCTAGCTCCCACACTCGCCCTCTCCGGAAGGCAACTCTCGGGTAATGTTTTATCGATAACGCAACGAAAAAGGGATTTGCACTGGATGAACGGAATTCAATAAGATCGGTTATCGGTGGCGGTAGCAAAAGAGTGGTGGGGTTGGGGGGGGAGGTACAAAAATAAGGAAAAGTTGTTGATATTTATGGGTGAAAAGTTTCGGGTCTTGTGAGTGAGATTGAAGGCTTTCCCGAGGTGGTGTTTTTGTGTTGTTGTACCGTGGGTTAACCTTTCGCCATTCAGCCAGTTGATGTGATTTTTGGAACACTTCGAACCCCGAACCCCGAAACTCCGAACCCCGATGAGTTATCATTCGAAGGAATTTATGGTTTTTCTAATTCCGAAGTGAAAAACAAGAGCTTTTCGGGGTTATCGATAAGTTTGTGCCGAATGTTTATGCCCGCCATTCGAGTCCGGCATCAGGTGGATGAAATGTATCGATCGTTTTGATCGATGGAATCGTGCCAGAAGAATGGAATCCCAGTAAGCCTGGAGTGTATCAAATCGGTTTCAGAGTACGATAACATAGCCCTAACACATCGTCGTTTCACCGGTAATAAACTTTTGTGGCTGCCGGCGACAGGTGGCAAGAGTGTATTTACTGATGTCATGAAGTTGTTTCTAAAAGTCGTGAGAATGAGTTATGCGTACGTAAAGCCGTAGGTTTCAGTTTTTATATCAATCCTTTTTTTCTGTGCGGTCTTGTTTGGAAAGCATCCATCGAAAGTAAATTAATTTCCAGTTCGAAAACAATTCCCACCGAAACCGAAAACGTGGCAGGTGTGTTGCCGCCATTAAAATCATCTTGAAACAGATTTGAAAAAAACATGGAAAAATGGTGTAAAAAACAATCCACCAAAAACCCCATCTAATCTCGTTCGTTAAGGACATTTCTCGGTATTGCAAAACGAAGCAAATCCCTAATTACACACCCTTTTCAACTGATCATAATCTTTGCGAAATAAAAAGGGAAAATTATCTGTGCGTCCCATCAATCCTTCGCTGCAGCGCTCGTGGAACTCCATCGTCAGCACATTCGTTACAGTGAAAACTGTCAAGTGAGATTTATTTGAAGCTTAAGTGTTTTTCGTACAGCTTTCATTTTTTGCTTTGGTATTTGGTGTGCTATCCGGATAAAGCTACCTACCTCTTAGTCTACTTTGGAACATAACTTCAATATTTGGCTTATAAAAGAAACCTTTTCTTTCTCTATCGCTTGTCTCCTTCAGCAACTTCTGCATGGCAGTAAAAGAATGCTTTGAATAAGGGCTTAGCGGTGTTCGTGATAACCTTCTGTGCAAATAATTTATGCTCACGTGCGAGGATTTGTTGAGTGTTTTGGTTCAGTTTCTATTTATCTTGTGCCATATTTTCCACATGACATCAGTAAATACACTCTTGCCACCTGTCGCCGGCAGCCACAAAAGTTTATTACCGGTGAAACGACGATGTGTTAGGGCTATGTTATCGTACTCTGAAACCGATTTGATACACTCCAGGCTTACTGGGATTCCATTCTTCTGGCACGATTCCATCGATCAAAACGATCGATACATTTCATCCACCTGATGCTGCACTCGAATGGCGGGCATAAACATTCGGCACAAACTTATCGATAACCCCGAAAAGCTCTTGTTTTTCACTTCGGAATTAGAAAAACCATAAATTCCTTCGAATGATAACTCATCGGGGTTCGGAGTTTCGGGGTTCGGGGTTCGAAGTGTTCCAAAAATCACATCAACTGGCTGAATGGCGAAAGGTTAACCCACGGTACAACAACACAAAAACACCATCTAATCTCGTTCGTTAAGGACATTTCTCGGTATTGCAAAACGAAGCAAATCCCTAATTACACACCCTTTTCAACTGATCATAATCTTTGCGAAATAAAAAGGGAAAATTATCTGTGCGTCCCATCAATCCTTCGCTGCAGCGCTCGTGGAACTCCATCGTCAGCACATTCGTTACAGTGAAAACTGTCAAGTGAGATTTATTTGAAGCTTAAGTGTTTTTCGTACAGCTTTCATTTTTTGCTTTGGTATTTGGTGTGCTATCCGGATAAAGCTACCTACCTCTTAGTCTACTTTGGAACATAACTTCAATATTTGGCTTATAAAAGAAACCTTTTCTTTCTCTATCGCTTGTCTCCTTCAGCAACTTCTGCATGGCAGTAAAAGAATGCTTTGAATAAGGGCTTAGCGGTGTTCGTGATAACCTTCTGTGCAAATAATTTATGCTCACGTGCGAGGATTTGTTGAGTGTTTTGGTTCAGTTTCTATTTATCTTGTGCCATATTTTCCACACACTGACTTTTCAGTCAATCAAATTAAGACGCAACGAATAGGTATCGCTCGATCCGTAAGACGGAGGTGTGATACTGTGCTTTCAGACAGTTGGTAAACCATGAAATGTAATTAAACTCGCAGTCTAAGTCTTCTTAAGGGTAACTTTTGTAATGCAATCAACACGTATCGCATACAAACGCTTTCTTTATTCAGGTTGAGGTCTATCGGGTGGGTTAAGACGATTGTTTGTTAATGTTAATGTGTTTTTCTAATTTATTATGAGATGTTTTAGAATGTGTAAGAAATATGTAATGAGTCTATAAATCACCTTCGGTTATAATATAGTATTAAAATATTAAAAAAAGCTTAGAATTGTCTGAAGCAATATTTAGATGGCTTGAATCTTACTTGAGACACCGTAAATATGAAGTCTTACTTTAAAAATGGTTTTTATCACACATTTTCTTATCCGTTTGGCTCTCAACAAGGCAATAATCTTGACTCATTGTTATTTATGCTATATATTATTGAAATTTAAACGACGCTGACTACCAAAAGAAAATTTATAAATACTTAAAAAGACCCAAATGACGACGCTAAATGTCTTCAGTTTTATTTTAAAACATATTGCGTTGTATTACCATTTATTATTAGGTATTTTATTTTCCATGCGATGCGTCAAAATAATTTCGAAGGCTCACATACTCTGATGATGAGGAATAATCTCGTTATCGAATTACTAAAACAATCAGCATCTATCCTCTTTGTCTCGACTTTACTGGCCCAGCTTTAAGCAAAGGGACGGCATCGAAACCTTAGCAACTTTAGGACGTAATTGTTTGATTGTTTTTGTGGCAAAAATTCTTAAAGACCAAATCGATGCACCGATGTTTATGTTCAGAATTCATTCCTTTGTACCACATTTTTCAACCGGATATCAGTAACTGATAACGATCGATCGTCGATGATCCAATAACGATATTTCATTGAGCTCTATCATAACTTTCACTCTAATTTCATCATCAACGTAAACAACAATTAACTCCATTTTTATACGTTTTGTAACATTTTTTCCTTATTCTATATTTATATTTAGGGTATAATAGATAATAGGTCTGTTCAGTTTAGATAGAAAATATTAGGGTTAGCGTCTAGAGGATATGCAAAGTGTAATGTGCAAAGGATAACATTATACGCCTAAAGATAGGCAATTTATATTACACTGGTTAAGGACGAAACAGAATGGACATACTCAAACCCTGTAAATGTCTATACATTGCTATCAAAGCATTTGACATAGTGTATCCTGTACCGTTGGATGAAGCAATTAAAGTTAAAAAAGGTTTTGAGAACTGAAATAACATAATGAGAAATTTATTTAATCTTACCTAAACCACTCATCTGTTCCAAAATCCACCCCTACAAGGTCTATGCGCAATTAAAGGATTTTCACATTTTTTAGTCTAAGAAAGTGGATAAATATCGCTGTGAATAGAAACAAATTCAATAACAAATAACCTATGTCTGACGAATGTATAAATATTTTTTTAAAGTTTATGCCTTGTGTGCAAATACAAAACTATCTAAATGATCAATTATTTATCAATTTAAAGGAAAGCCTTTATCTATCCTCTCTATTTTTCAAGATTATTGTGCAATAGTTTTGTGGTTCCATTTATTACTTTAAATTCAATTGATGCCATAAAACGGCCTATTTCGATTTATTATGTTTAAAATAATAAAAAATCGTTTACCATAAATCACAAGCAAAGCTCTACATACTATGTAAACAAACTCAAAAGTTAAATAATCTTCACAAAAAAAAATGTAAAAACAATCGGCTTGAGATAATCGAATGAAAATGTGCCCACCGATAGGCAACGCGCTGCTCAAGGTATAGGAATAATAAAGCATATAAGTATCCCTTTTAATTAGGTCTTATATTTAAAAAAGAAAAGAGAAAAACGATCCAAAAAAAGGAAGCTCAATTTTTTACCCGACATATTTATGTTTAAAGTTGTAATATAAGGTTTATAATGCAATTAAACGTCGAAAACTTTTTCAATCCGATTGTCCGTGTTTTAGTTCTTAAGGAAGGGAATGGAAAATCACCGATTCTTCTGGAAAATCTGTGCTTCTACCCATCGCTTTAAGCGCCATCCGTCTTATTGGTCCACGGAAATTTATGCTCTAAAAATAGTGTACAACACGAGCAAAAAAAACGAAAACACCCGAAACCGATCCCCGATATCCTTTTTCACCTAACCATCAATCGACCGTTCGTTAACAGTAATCAATGAAACAAGGATATCCTCCGAGAAGAAAGAAACAACAACAACAGATGAACACGCAATCGATGTACGGGAAAAGGGCAGAACAAATCAGTTGAAAAAATAGAGAGAGAGGGAGAGAGAGAAAAAGCTAGAAAAAACAACAAACAAACGCACATAAAAATCTGTCCCGGTCAGTATTTTGCCTCGCGCACAAAAAAAAAACCCCCAAGACTGTGTACCCTCATCAAAGCCGCTTTGAAGGCGACATCCTTTTCAAACTGTCCACTCAACACGAAACGCGCGGTCAAAAATATATTCATTCGAGCGAGCGACATGGAAGAGTGTGGAGCTTTAGGGGAGTTTGCATTAATGCAGTAGCGCAACAAAAAAAAAAGAAACCTAAATCACTAGCCCCAAGCACAAGAATAAACCAACGATGACGACAGAGAAGAACGCCAGCGATGATGACGAAGACGTAACTGGCAGGTTCGCAGCAAAAAAAAAGAAATGATAATAAAATGTGCTGCCCGTCACCGTCAGTGCCAGCTTAATCCATCAATCCCCGGGCTGGCCCGCTAGCTTAGGCGGTGACTTTCGTCAATCGTTCGAAATTGATTCGTTTCGTTGCGAACCGTTTTCAATTGGTTCGCCGAAAAATGGACGCGTGTGAATGGCGGTCGAGAGGAAAATCCCTCATCCCGGTGGATTAATCCGATCAATTGGGTCCTACTTTGTAGCCAATTTAACGCACCGGGGGTCTCGAAAGCGAATGGCACCTACATTGTCGCGGCAGTGATTCTAGAAATTGGTGCTGATGGACAGCGTTACACACTCACTTGTTCACACTAGTCGCCAGAGGATGGTGCTCGGAGATCTAGAATCCTTTTCGTAATGATGATTAATTTATGTATTTAGCCAATATCTCGAAGTTGGTTCCGGATTCCAGAACTCACTTGTATTCACTTTACAGCACTATTACAAAGATCAAATTTACATCTCACTTAATTGCCACACTCAGCCTCCTCACAGACACTTGCAACCGCAAAAAAGGATTTCAATCATCACTTGCTAAAAATTTGCTCCCGGACCAACTTTCAACGCACCCAGCGAATGCTTCCGATGCTTGCGGCACTTTCAAACTGATGGTAATGTAAATAGCACTGCTACCAACGCACACTTCACCGAGCGTAATTTATCAAACCAACAGCGAACAACTTCACATCGATTGATCCTTTTGATTCACTGTTGCACTTTAACCTTTTTTACCATCACTCAAGGAACGGCTTGCGCCGTTTCATTTTACCCACACACACACACACACACTCACTCACAGACACACACATATGTATATTGATTCCATTCCGGCGTAGGTAAAGATCATTCAAAAACTCAACACTCATCGGATGCATCGGATGCTGTTTCGATGCATTCGCATGCCATCGCTCACTGATGATACTCTGCCCGATGCACTCGCTTCGATTAATGCCGCGTAGTTGGTAAATAAACTTCAGCTCGAAGCGCCCGATAGATACGTACGTTCGGTTGTGGAACCACACCGTTACACCTGCTCTCGGTGTTTGCCCGTTCGCGTGCGTCGGTCGAATTATTCGCAACTGTGCTGCTGCCGGCGATGGAGGCGCCCGCTACAACTGGTGACTCGCGTGAACCGATTTCCGTGTGGCTGTCTCTTACGTCTCGGATGTTGCGTGCGGATGAATGTTGCGCATGAACACAGTGCACAGTGGTTGCGTTTGTTGTAAGCATGGCTAGGAACTTTCAGTTTTTATTGGCTTAATTTTTCAACTTAAACTTTATCTTGTTTTAAATTTGATGTACCTTAACGTTGTATTATTTTTGAGTATTTAGAAAAAAATATTAAGAATTAAATTTCGATTAGTATAAATAAACTTTGGCTTGTTTTTGCAAAACAAGTTTTAATATTAAACTTCATGTATCAATTATTTGAGTAGTTACCATTAGTGAGGTGACTTTAGTTACTAAAAGTTCTATAGTGACGTCAGTTAGTAAAATAAAAAAAAGAGTTAACTTCTTTCAAACACACAGCAGATAGTTCAAAAACGTTTAACAACAAACATATCAGTTAGGAAATTTTATTATTAGAAACTTTACAAACTTGCAACATTTTTGAAAGAATTTTCTCTTCATTTTAGATCTACAACCTCATACGGTATTGGCTTGCCATATAAATGGCTTTCCTTGACTTATTTATTACCCGCAACTGTATAGTCAGTCGTAAAAAAGGCGAGGCGATCCAACGGGAATCGAACCCTGGTCCTGCCGTGTGAAAACCGGCGCCGCTATCGTATTTACCATCGCCCTATGAAAGAGTAAATGTTCTAAAAATCTGGTTATTTATTTTCCATTATGACGGCTGGAAGCCGTAACTAAAAATCTGGTGATAGTTATTAATTTATTAATTTATTAGTTACATTAATCCATATTACTACGCATATGTCTTTCTTCTTCGTCCTCGGCACTACAACCTCGTGAGGTCTTGGCCTGCTAGCAATTGCTAGCTCTCTGTGACTTAGTTATACCCGTAGCTGGATAGTCAGTCCTGCGTACGGGGAGGCGGTCCGGACGAGATTCGAACCTCGGTCCTGCCGTGTGAAGACCGGCGCCGCTATCGGATACACCACCGGGCCGCCACTATATGTAGTTCATACAAAATGTTCATAATGATAATTTCTAAAACATCTAATAACTACACTACAGCGCATCGTTAACATGAGCTCACTCAGGAAAGGTTCCTTTTAGTAATTTAGTAGTAGCATCTGCTCAAACTTATTAATTGGCTTTCGAATAGTTAAGCCGTTGGCTAGTTTTGCCTTTCATTTTAGGGTGAGATCTAACAGTAATTCCGCCACAAATTTTCAAACATCTGGCCTTTTTCCGTTTTCTTGAACTACGTGAAGCACGCGTTTATCGGGTGTACGTGTATTTTGTTCCTCGGATAAAGATGAATTTCAAAATACTTTATGCTTCAGTAACACTGTTACCTGGTCGCTGGGACGTTACGAATTTCTTCTAATTTCTTATCTTTAATTTTCAATTGAGGCTGAGCCATTGAACCAACCAGCTCGGGACCAGCAACTTGAGCTTTGAGTATACAATTTTTAATTGTTTTTAAGTATCAAAACCTCATACTTTATTCGCAGTGAAGATGTCTTTAGTTTAGTAGATAGTTAAGAAATGTTTCTAAAAAAACCTTGAAATTTTTTTGATACTAACAGTAATTACATTTCAATCCAATTTACTGATCAATTCCTTCAAACACACATCACAGTACCTTGTGTATATCATGCCTAACTTGTCTAAACCAAAGACGAATGAACATTACATCCGAGCTCGTTTCATTCTTTCCGA
The DNA here is from genome assembly GCA_002091835.1 of Anopheles maculatus. NCBI lineage: Eukaryota > Metazoa > Arthropoda > Insecta > Diptera > Culicidae > Anopheles > Anopheles maculatus. The sequence continues at coordinate 90,709 of KZ061630.1, read as the reverse complement.
GACGTTAGTTTTGTTGCGCAACATCCGTTATTTCTAGTAAACGATTCATGCAACGCGAACAATGAATTGCCGCCTAAAGTGTTGATTTTCAGAAATTGTGGCACGCTTTCAGCTGCAAACGAGTTAAATTGTATCAGATTTGTAATTTCGTTACCCATGAAAAGTTAGCAAAACCATCACATTGTCGTTCTAGCAAACGTAAAGAAAAATCTAACACTGCATAGTGCAACAGTGTTTTGAATAAAACGCCTCATTTGGCGCGGATGCTTCAACAAAATCAGTGTGCAAAACACAAAGCACAGCTGCAAATGCAAAACGGTTCGCAAAAGCAAACCAACTGAAAAGGTGTATACGAGTACGAGTGTTTTTAATTATCGTCGACACCTTTGGCACCCGATAGAATAGCGATGGAACCTTGCCCAAAAGGCCAACGACCAGCGCAAATAGCGACCCGCCGAGATGGAGATGAATCTTTGTCCGATAGAGCGGCACGGGTTAGCATCGCCATCATCATTCACATCCGGCGACGTACTTTCCACCGATTCTAACACGGGAAAGGTTCATCCGAACCTGTCGAACCTTCCCAAACAGTGGTGGGTTTGGGCGGAAGTGTACAAAGAAAAAGTTATAAACATAGCACAAAACGACAGTCGACGCCTAACGGTTGGGTGCTATCGTTTTCATGAATGAGTACGACCGTCAGTTGCCCCAGTGACAAACCAACACACTGAATGGGCGATTGAAACGTACGGTCACGGTCAGCATTTCCCAACCTTTCCACCACTGTCGCACAGTTAGCCGCAGCTCCGTACAAGAATACGTCAACTGGTGTGTAGAGTGGGTTTTGGCGTTGTTTTTTCGACGAGAATAATTCTGTAAAACAGGTATTGATGGATGGCTACTGTAAGAGGTTTATGGTATCTTTATAATAAAAGAACACAACATGTTCAACGAACGACAAAAAGGAAAGGTCGCCACCAAACAAATGTTGAAGCTAATTTCGGTTGATCGATAATTGGTTTGGGTAACGAGAATATTATTTCTATTGCTCAGCATGATGGATGTTTACGCGCTGACGTTCAGTGTTGTTCTTTTTAACCTGCTCGGATCGGGTGGCCGTCATTCATAATTTGTAACCGATTTGTGCGTTCCTGATAAAGCTTGATGTTTCATTTTCGGTGCCAGTACCAACCGGCGCCATGATTTACCTTTTACAATGGTGGCTGCTGCATCAAACATGAGCGGTAATGGAAAGGGATGTGACTTAACAGGGACGTCTAGCCTTTTGTTGAGTTTGTTCAATGAATGAATAATAAATTAATACCATTTTGTTGTGAATGTACTTCGTAATACGTAGTAGATATAGATAAAAAGAAGGTAGAAATAATTTATTGCTGTTTCTTCAACATTAGTTTTAAATTTTTTGTGCTCTTTTATAAATAACTATGTAGATAAAATAACTTAGGTTAATCTTAAGGCCTTAAGGACTATCGAAACGCATTCACCAAGCGTAATTTATTAGAGAAATTCAGATTGTATCAGCTCGTTTACAATATACGATCGAAACTATTTGCATACATACATATGCTACACATAACGCTAGGGAACTATCGCTTGTCGCCAAGAGGCTAGCATCGAATTCTCCCAGCAAAGCACACTCTATCAGCAAGACTGACAGGCCGAAAGGAAAAGGCTGCCATTATTGATTATTATTGTAGCCAACGTGTTGAGTCGCAAGCTTGTCTACTCTTCATAAACAGACGTACATCGCTTCATATTGATAGGGTGTTTTCCGATCTAATGGCAACATCACTGCCATATTTACATTCCAGAACACACCTTCCGTCTGTACTTTTACACCTTCGCCGCTATGCCCTTGTGTTGGTTTGTGATGTCAATAGCTTCGCTAATAGATTCAAATTCCCAATGCAACAGGAGTCTTTTCGGTGCGATTATGTTTGCTTCTCATGAAGCGTTGGAAAATAGCATACCTTTCCAGTTGCTTGTCCTTCCCAGCAGGCCTGCGAAGGTACGATGCGCCCAGGGAGTTTATCGATTTTATGCAAAAACGAACAAGCCCGGCTGGCTGGTTGACTTGGGACGGAAATTAAATACAAATAAAGTTAAAACAGCACTGCCAGGAAAAGATGAATGCAGCACTTTGCATTAAAAGCCAGATGCTTCTTATTAAAGCTGCACACCGGTTCGGTGCTTTGCGATTACTTCAGTTTTGTTTCGCACACGCCGATGATAGGGCTCAAATGTAGTAGTGTGATGGAATGCAGCGCTCAGGATGTGCGGCAATTTACATGACTAAAATGGCTTGTCATGTCGGGCAGGTTTGCGAACTTTGCCCTGCTTGTTTGTTGATTTTGCTGGTGCTGATGATGAGCTTAATGGATGCAGGCCAGAAGTGCAGCACGGATGCTAACTAGCCCGGGAGTTTTCATAACTGGTTGCATGTTATGCTAATGAAATTATTCTTCATAACGCTGCAAAACAATTATTTGAATGTTTGTGCGGGAACAGTGTGCATTGCAGGACTTTTTTTCCAAGTCCTTACCAAGTGGTAGCGGTAACCAAGTGGTGAACACTTTTCCAGAAAAAAGGGCTTAAACTTTTCATAGAGTCAAACTTATATTGTTTGAGCAATAATTGTACAACATGAACTGTCAATGATAATGGTAGATTGGGAGAAATCTAAGATGGACTCTTGTTTTCTAAGAAGGCTTATCGTCGTTGAGGCACCTTGTCTTTCAAGAGAATTTGTAAAGAAAAAGACGTTGTAGTTGATCTATCAACCAAGAGACTTCGTTATTAAAGAAGCTTTATCGTTTAAAAGCCTTTTCTTCTAAGAGACCTTGTATTCGTCGTCCTATTGACAAGAGTCTAGCAGATTCGTTGTCCAAAGAACCTCTTATACTAATAATCTTCGACATTCGTAGGGTTTTGTCATCCGAAGTGCTTCGAAAACCAAAAGATCACGATTAAAACACAAATAGGCCAAATAGGCGCGTTTACCAAGCGATCTCATAGTCAAAGGAATCTCTTCATAAAATCCCATATAAATGTAATCAAGGAGTTATTATTGTCCAAGGGCCATCGTTTACTAAATGACCTACATGAGTCTCACAGCTTGTCCAAGAGACCTCACCTACCCAGAGACCTCGTAGTCAAACAGATCTTGTCACCTAAGGGACCACCTCTACTATAGTAGTTTGCTGTTTGTAGGCCTCATTGTCAAAGAGGCATCTATTACGAAAAAAATACTTCGACAAAGAGACCTTAACTTTCCAAGAGTCGTCGGAGACAAAGAAACATCATCACTCCTTAAACCTATACACCTCATAATGAAAGAGCCGTCCAAGAAACATGATAATTGGAAGAAATTCATCCACCTTTTAGGCCTTAAGTTTCAGGGGGTAAGTTTCAGATACCTTACCATCAAAGGGATCTCTTGTACCAATAGGCCTCGTGGACGTTCAAGCAACATTGTAACCGAAGGAGTGTCTATACATAGAGTCCTCGTAGTCGAAAGGACGAGTTTTTTCAAGCGTTATCTGCCAAGAGACCTAGTCAACGAAGAGGTCTCGTCTTCTAACTAGCTTTATTTAAGGGTAAGCATTGTCGTCTGAAAGGCTTTCAGACATAAAAGCCTCATCGCCCAAGAGCTAGTTTGCTAAAAGAGCTCGTAGTCAAACTATACTCATCCTTTAAAGGGCATTGTCGTCTAAAGCGTCTTGCTGCGCTCACTCCCAACAAGGTTCCAAGAATCATGATCGTAATAGGCTCGTCTTCAAGTCGTGATTCATGACTTTGAGGACTTACATATCTTCGAACGAATTAAATACAAATCTTCTGTTTTTGTGGCCATGACACAACTACACGCCTTGTTTGAGAGAAAATGTATTGAACGCAGAATTAACACAATGTACAGCTCACGATAAATAGCCCATATCATTTGCTTTGAGCATAACTCTCTGTCCAACTGTACTCTTTCCTCAATCGTCATTATTCTCCCTAGCCGGTATTGACTTCCATGATGACGTTTGATGCTTTAGATTTTTCAATCACTGCCACTTTAACCCGACCCGGATTTAATTTGCTAAGAGTCCCTACGATTTGGGATGGCCGTTTTTCCGCTGTTCCAAAATCGAATTTGTTTCAAGTGTATCCCAACCTTTATAGCACGAAAGAAAAAAAAATCGCCCGCAAAAGGTGGTTCGGAATTTACTCGTCCAAAATGATCACAGAAGGTTTTACAATGCCTAAAAATAGCCCGTGTAACATGATGGATAGGAAGCGGAGGTTGGGTAAAGCGTATTACAATATGTACATTTTTCGTGCCTCTTTTCACTTGTCGTACAAAAAAAAACACACACACACACACACAAAATCCTGCGACCGATGGGACAGGACCGATCCTTAACCTTGAATTTTGAGCGACCAAAAGGTCGGAAAACCCGTGAGGGGTTTGGGAAAATTATCATATAAATTGTTGTACGGTTTGGTATGGTGGAGGACTTTTTTTTGCTTTTCCTTTCGTTATTCTGGAGGTACGCTTAGGATGTTCGGAAGAGTGTGGCTTGTTTCCATTTTTATTCACCTGCATGCCACTTTTTATGCTCGGTGCCAACCGTGGCTTTATGGCTCGATTGGATCACCGTAAGCGGCAGAATACTCCGGCAGCCCCAGTGCTTACAGCAATTTGGTGAAGGAGTAATTCGGGAAAAGAAAAATCAAAGCCCAAGTAAAAGACACCGGGACGAAATTATGAACTCCCACAACTATTTGGCCGTTTTCGTGTACGTTACGTAGACATAAAGCAGCGGGCGCGCTTTGAAGCCTCAGTCGAGCACTTCAGCTGAACAATCGCGAACTTGACATTCATATTACGCTCATTCGAAGCATTCAACCGCGTGTGGAGGAGTTCTGTGCAACTTCTGTGCGCAGATGGGATGCTCCAAGTTGTGTGAAACAGTAAAACTTTATCCTGTTCACCCGGGAAGGAAAAAAAAAAGTTTCTTTTTGTATGAAACCTTATCGATTCTAGGAGGTTTTCCATCTAACCACTCGGGCACCACCGAGCACACCGATATGCATGCAAAGTAGAACGAAGGTACATTGCATTGGCTTTATTGAAAAGTGAACTTGAATGTGAAGTATTTGATCTTGCACTATGCAATAGTTGGCACATATCCCGTTTCATGTTTAGCCCCATCTTATGCAAAAAGGGTAAACGGCGTGAAGTTAACACGAAGCGCAACCAACAAACGAAGCAGACAGCAGTACCAGTCAAGCATCATCTTGGCTAGTGTAACTGGATTGCAGTTCGCCAAAAGTTCGAATTGCCCATTTGCATTGATATGATCGGTAAAAGTGCACTCCACCCGGATCCACATAAGTTTGGCCACATTGGTTCGATCCGTTTAGTCGATAGTTACCGCACAGTACCAAACACTAGAACCACTCGAGGAAAGAACGTACCAGGGAAGGGGCGTCAAACACGGCACGCTTAACAAGCTCATCCGAAAGCATTACAACACCACGGATGCTTATAATTTTGAGTCTAAGAATAAATTCACACCGTACAACACGCCAACGCCATGCGCCATGATCAGAATGTGCTCTCGTTACGCCGACAAAATGCCTCCAGATTGTGTTACGCAGAAGAGGCGTCATTCTTGAATTGGTGTACGTGCTGTATGTTGTGCTGTCGAACGCCTTTCTGGTGCGAAAGTTATGAAAATACGTTCTGCGAGAAGCCGAACACGGGCGTGTGTTGTGTAATATGAGCGAAGAAGCGTAGGAGATTACGGAATTGGATAACCTTTGCGCGAGTGAGGCTTTGAGGTTCAAGTTCATCTTTCTTTTACATAATTTTAAATTGTAAGTAGAGCATGCATGGAACCGCAATTTAATTATTTTCTATCTATGAAAGCATTATCTAATGCTTCGTTGTGTTCAATGTGAAGTTATTTGTACTTTTATAGTAAAACTCGTTCATCATACTACAAATTCGATAAATGTAATTCACAAAATAATTAAAAATTAAACGAAATTTGATGAATTTCTTTTGTATTGCATGATTTGTTAACGACACATCTTTAAAATTTTTAATTAAATATTTCCAAAGAAGTACATAAAGTGCTATCATCTCTCGAAAGACTTTAAATCCGCAATTCGACAGCATAGCCAGGGCAAAACTTTAAGACTGAATGAGCAATGAGCTGTTCAGAATTGCGGTCAAGAATACCAGACTTGTGAAAATGACAATGTTAAGTTTCCTAAAATGAGTTAATACGAAAATGATAGGAAACTCTCATGACTCTGCTTTCATTAAGGGCCTGCGCCTTGTCTGTTTCCTTCTCAGTCTGGCGCTATACAGGGAGATCCATCCACCATCCAAGACTTAGAGGTGGAATCTTCCTAGACCATCTTTTATAAATTAATTCAGATCCTGACACACGTTGATGACATAGGCATCACTGGTTTGAGGCTTTCCTATGTAGCAGAAGATTACCAAAGGATCGAGCATGTGGCATTTAACCTCCGGTTGGAGATAAACGAGGCCAACCAAAATAATGGTGGCATTGCCATCAACCCTACTAGGAAATACTGATTTACGCAGAGGATGTATACAGATAGGTGATCCTACCTTCGAAGTCTTCCAAAACAGCCCCTCTCCGGGGTCAAAAGTTAGCACCGATATCTACATGGATGATGGAACTTCTCCACTCCAAATATCGGTCGCGACGGTCGAAACTGGGACTGTGTAGAACCTTTATAGTCTCAATACATGGTCTTCCGATACATGACGAATCCTTCTTAGCCGCTTTCAAAGGATTAGAAGGATCTGTAGCTTCGTATGTTTTAAACGATGTCGGGAAAGCTACTACAATGATGAGCTCTATTAGGCATTCTAAACTTAGGTGGGCTCGTGATGTAATGAGAATGGCACCGGATGACCAAACCCGTAAAGGCCTTTTAGGGCCGTTGATGGGTGGATTATGGATTCACAGAGGATGGCTCTTGACTGTTTACGGCATCAAGGGTTCCTAAAGCAGGCCTATCTTATCGCGAAAATAAAATAGGCCATTCTCGGATGTTGATTAAGATAAGTGGCCAAGGAATATTGATTGAAATCTACACTTAACAATCCTTTCGGAACTTAAACGGGATATCGTGATTAAATAGGTAACTGTTAAAATATCTTTCCTGGCCTTGAAGATTAATTGCATTTTCCACCGACGGCCACCCATTTTTAGATGTTTGTCACATGAATGCGCTCGTCTTTCAATCTCAATGGGGTCAAGGAAATATGTTCTGCATTTAGACGAATGCCCTGGATCAACGCCTTTTAACGATAAAACCAGCAGACGATAATGCCCTGGTTTTCCTCGTCAAGTTCTGCTACATTTACAGGGACTGTAAACCTTTGAGACTATTGGTTGGGGACTATTGGGATTCTTTCTCATACAACATTATTTGTTTTTACATAATAAAAAAAAACACTTTATTAAAACTCGAGGTGGAAAAAACCGGATACCTCACTATCTACAATTTTTACACTCATTTGCTTTTTTGCTTTACAAGCTTTTTGTTTACTTTTAAACAATTTTTAAAAAATAATGTCATTTTAAATACATTTTATAAGATATAAATTTAACAACAATATGTGAACTATTTTGTTTATGTTTTTGAAGATTTGAATAACAAAATCAAACCTCTAACTCATGAAAATGTAGCCATAAATTGTAACAAAGCGTACACAAAAGTTTTAGCACACTGTTGCACAAAAACACCAACCTTTCTTACACCACCAAATGTTGATTTATAGAACGATTCCTTTCTAACCTTCCTATGTTGCGTGCGCGTGTGTATGTGTGTGCGGTCGGACGCATCCAACAGTATCGATGTGGTTGGCCCGGCACCACGGATACGCAGTTCGTCTATGTCACCCCGAATAATGGTCTCATCGATCAAGCAACGGCTCACCAACGACTGTTCTCCCAGCTAACCGATTAATCGAGGCGCTGGTAGGCTGGTTTCACGCGAACCCGCGGACCGTCGGTAATAAATGATAAGTTCATTCGGGCGAAAAATTAAGATCGCATTTTGCTCGTCGTGTACACCACCGTTTGGTGAATTGTGGTGCCCGCGGGCGCTCTGGAGTCTAGACGGTTGGTTAACCTTTTTCGCTTTCACTAGGTTTAGGGAGGTTAGTTCCCTGCTGGTGTTAGCTCGGTTGTGGGTTAGCGCTGTCAGCATTGTTTTTCGACCAGCATTATCGAACATATTTTCCCAATAGTTGGGCTACCATTTTGTCTATTAAAGCTTGAATAAACTACAACGAATAAATTAAATTAAATTAAACATAATTGAACGCAAAGGTAGGCCATCAAAATTCATCAAGCTGTCCTTTGATCCAATCTAACTCCACGAAACGTGCTACTTAATTTACTTTCCATTATTCGCAGCCGGTAGACAACTTATTACACTTCATTTATTGCTGCGCAAGCTTCCAAAGAAAGCTTCAAATCAGCAACAAAGGGAAGGCGTTAAAGTAAAGCTTAACTTTGATTAAAGCAAAGCAACAGCTAATTGGCATGCCTGCGACTACGGTTCACTGTAGCACACCCTCTGGCCCCATTCATATCCTTTCGCACCGCACGAAATCAAGCATTTCGCAAACGATGAGTCAACTCAACCACCCCCAAAATGGAGCTTCAACAAAACTTCAACAAAACAACCCAACCGTACTGTACTCGGTTTCGCCTGAATGTGCTCCTGTTCGGTGAACTTAGCTCGCGTTGCAATTTATCAAAATTTTCCTTACGCCGAAGCTCTTTTTTCCTCAATAAACCAACCACTTCGCTGATGATCAATATGGCAAATCTTCTTGCGCTGATTTCCATTTAGCAGGAAAAACGTGCAAAAGCAAATCTCGGCTACGTTCAGTTATTTCTGTATCACAATTCCCGTCTCCCTGGGCAAAGGGAACTTCAGATCAAAGTTAAAAGATGTTATTTCCCGGCCACAAGTTTTGCAGTATTTTTGCGGGCTTTTTTTTTTTGCTTCTTCCAGCGGATGTGCAAACAAACACGAGACACCTGCCCCACCACGGGAAGCAGGTGGATGAAAGGATGAAAAAGTATTTTCGTTGTTGCCCTGCCTACCTGGGACGACCGTAAGACCGTAAGCTAACAATGCTCGCGAGCGGAACTCTCGGGGAGTGCTAAAAATAATCAAACTTCTGCTCGATTTAGCGAGCGAGGCAGATGAATCAGTGGCGCTTGATTGCGTGGCACCGGTTGATGTGGCACGTAGTGTGTGTGCCGGCACACCGTTCGGTTGCGGTTTTCTTTTGCTGGCACGAAACGGCACAACGGAACGATGAAGTGATTTGCGGGTGTCACTTTGTCTGGTGTTTAATTTTGTCAAACTGTTTCACTTTCTCGCTGAGCAAGTGTGACAGTTTTGATAGGTTTTGGTTATGCGGTTGTGTAGAAGATGTGTTTCTTTGTACGTGGATTGGTGCGTTTCGAGTCGCAAAAAAAAAAAGTTAGCGGAAGTTTGTGATAGCGGTAAAAGTGTGATAAATAGGTTCTAAGAATAAAGTTGATTTTGATGAAACATCTTGCATAAAGCTAGTGAAAAGAAAAAGAACGATAATGTTAGTTAAGTAATTACAAATCTGTAGCTTTTCATGATTTAATTTAAAACTTTTAACGGTGATTTCGAATGATTCTCCTCCGACGCGTAGCTTGCACCATATTTGCGCCTAAACGTATGCACACCGCATTACACCAAACACGCGTCACATGAAAAGCTCTTATGACAGACATCGAACGAAAGAGAAAGAAAGCATTCTCTCTCCCGATTTGACGCTCGTTTCTCTGCTACCGCCATTATTAAATCAACATAAACTGTATTTTAATTATCGTCACAGACAGTCTGTGTGTGTTTTGTGGAATCGATCATTACACTAGCTAAAAGGTGTGCAAACTATAACTATATCGAGCATGAAAGAAGCTATTTCTTTTACCATAACACCGCATCCTTTTTACGAAACGTCCTTTTCTGCATAGCAGACTGACCGGTTGTTTCCTATTAATTAGTGTAGAGAGCTAATTTGCGTTGGTCAGCCCAAAGTTTATCAATATGTTAATTAGACAGGTACATTTGAGGGTTTACATTTTTGTTTTGTAGTTTTCTTTTTTATTCATGATTCATCCGAACAAGCTGGAGAGCTGTTTGCTAAATATTCATAACATCAAAAACCGATTGACCAGATTCGGCAAATGAATGTATGCGCATGAAAAGATACAAAATTCATAAAATCACATCAAGAGCAGACCCTCGTCAATGGGTTACCCACAATCTTCCACTCCGTGTACACAAAAGCTTGAAGTCCTTTAAAATCTTCGTCCAATGATAGGAAACAGATCGAATTATCAAGTCACAGTGGACGGTAACCCCTTTTTTTTTTGGTTCTCCTTTTGCTTACCAATAAGTTAAGCAAGGCAAAGGCCTTTAAAGCACATTCAACACATTGCCCCAGAAAACCGGGTTATTTTCCAGGGTTTTGTGGCTTCCGGGTGGAATGTTTGCTACTGCATAATAATCTAACCCGTCCGTCCCTTTTCCATAACACTTGACAGGAATCGATCGATGGCGGGTCTGTTCCGAAATTCTGCCGAATCGAGTCGAGTGAGTTTGTTTTGATTTGACCGCCGTTCGGGATGGATGTTTCCTCAAGGAAACTGTACACCTTGCGCCTGGAAACGGTCGATCCCGACGATAGTGACAGATTAGGGACAAAGAAATGTACTCTTCTTGATCTCGCTGACGGCACCGTTTCCTGTCAGCGCAGTGACGACTCGGTACGTTAGAAAACGCACATCAAAACTAGCATGTGCCGTAATTCATTCTTCTTATGAAGCACAAAACAGCCTCTGCAGCACGGGCAAGGAAGATCAAAAAAGTAACTAGAAAAATAGAGCCCATTCTTAAACAGAATAAAACACATGACAGCGTAGCACACAGGAAGTGTTCAAACGACAGCTCCGATCGTATACGGACATCTGAGCACGTGCTCACACAAGAAAGAAGCGAAGACATGGAAGGGTCCAAGGAACTTGCAGGATGAAGGAAAGACTGAAGAATAATACCCGACGCAGTAAGGAGAAAAAAACCCAACACAACTCACGCACTGAACTGCATCACATTACGGGAATCAGTTCCCGGAATCCGTTCAAGTGAGTAAGGATAACCTTGTTTTTGTATGGTCGACCTCCTCAAAGAGAGAGAAAAAAATTCCCCAACCATGGCACGGCACTTAATCGACGATTATGGAAACTATGAAGCCGGGCAGGAACTAAAGAGTGTACGCAAACAAGCATGGCAGGTCCTGACTTAATCTGCATATTTGTGCTGTTGCATCCTTTCGACTTAGACGTGAAGCGAACCTGAATGCAACAAGAAAATACGCTTACAAACAGACCATGACACGCCACATGGCACTGGGACAACTCGGTAGAAGCGAGAAACGAAATTGTAAAACATTGTCTGAATGAAAACAGTAAAGTGAAGTGTGTTGGATAGAAGAAAAAAAACGGCACCAAAACACAATAAAGTGCTACCGGGAGCTCATTCTTCATGCAGCACACAGCTGTGCACTATCGACACAGCAGAGTGTCTCTGTCTCGAAGGGTTGTTTTGTCTGTAAAGTGCTTAATTTAGTCTTTAAAAACATTTCTAGGGAGTTTTTACATGCACTGGTGTTAGTTACACAAGTTTTTAGTAGTGTGTTTAGGAGTTGCTTAATCCTTTACCGTATGGCACCGATTTGTTGCTTAATCGTTCGTGAAGTTCATCCGACACCAAGCTCTTACACTTCCTTAAGGTCTTCCAAGAAAAAGACACCCGAGTATCGGGTATCGTTGGTGCATCTCATCTTTATTTAAAAGGGCTTTTAAGTCTTCGTGCGCTTTGAGCGTCGTTTAATGGAATGCCAACGAGTGAAGATAGTATGTCTTTAAGGATATCGATCGGTGGGCGTACAGGTAAAGTCCAGCAACAGGAAGTTAAAGGTGTAATCGCTGGGATATTTAAGGAACAAATAATGTCAGAGCGTAATGTTTCTTATTAGAATGTCCTTTTTTTATTTAAAGTAACTTTTTTCTTTTGATTGTTTCGTGTAGTCTAGAGTTAGTCAAACGGGTCCCACATCCTTCTTGGTAAGATATTTCTTGGTAAAGCCTAGAATCGTCTTCATCGATATTTTAACGTACACCACAAGAACTTTATGATCGCCGGAAGCAACGTAAAAGCGGCAGAGTTGACGTCAACGCTTACTTCTACAGTGAGAGACAAACAGTATTTGATCACCAGGCAATCTTTATGATTCTACGTCATCGGTTGCTCGTTCTGTACGACTGTTTACTGCTCGTGGATGGATGGTATAGACTGGGGATTTAGCTGAATTTTGCCCTCTCCTGTCTAGGATGTTCGCCCCTGTTTCGACAATCTCTCTGACACCTAATCCTAATCTGCGAAACGATAAAGCTGACCAAATTCGACAAAAAAGATCGTACAAAATAATCAAAGTACTAACAAGTTACTTCAAATCAGCTGATATCAATAATAAACTTCAACAATAAACTGTATGCGTTAGAATATTAATATGTGGAAGGACGAATACAATCAGCGGTATAAAAATAGCATAAAAAATCGCTAAAAACACTCCAATATTTGAAAATGCATTATTCTCATAGCTGTAAGCAAAATTGTTGGGCCATAAGAATTAAACCTAACCATAAGAATGTGTCACTAGTTCGTTCTTATGGACATCAATATTAAAATCAAATCCAGACTGATAACATTGACACACTTGATTGACAGCAATACGTCCTATTACCAATCGCGAAGCTACGGAAAGAAGTCAACCTTTTCTAGCGAGTCATCATGAGAATAGCCCTTGCAACTGCGATCATTCAAACCATAGGTATCTTATCTCACTTTATATTTACGAGCGTACTCCATCCATCTGAGCCTTCAATCTTCGGGCCATGTCTTTACGTACACTCGCATTCGTGCAGGGATACTTCACTGGTCCTCCCAAGGTAAGCACGCCATTCATTGCACAGTTTGGTGCCTAACGATGGTCCCGCGCATCGCATCGGATCAGTAATTCCGAACGTTCCGTTCATATCCGGATCCGTTCTCCATTAAAAGCGGAACACTGGTTAACTATTCGCAACACGATCGCGGGATATGCAGGCAACTAGCTCCCGAGCAAATCACGGAACGGCTTCATCAGCCTCAGCAAGGTGGTCAGCGGGAACTGACGCGATGCGTCCCCACCAATCCGCGTGAGAAAGTCGGCCAACGAGGCATGGTAGGCGTGCAGCAAGCTGTCCATATGTTCCTGCCGGAACTGTTCACCGGCCGAGATGAAGAAGAAGTAGCACAGATCGAGGATGGGCGATGCGTACCGGGACGATTGCCAGTCAGTCAAAATGACCCCCGTTGCCACGTTGTTCTGCAAAAAGGTATCGGTATCGTTATCGAACCGCAGTTGAATTGAGAAGGCCCCCCGTTACTTACCTCATTATGCGAGTACAGATCGAGGATGGGCGATGCGTACCGGGACGATTGCCAGTCAGTCAAAATGACCCCCGTTGCCACGTTGTTCTGCAAAAAGGTATCGGTATCGTTATCGAACCGCAGTTGAATTGAGAAGGCCCCCCGTTACTTACCTCATTATGCGAGTAGATAAGATTATTGATCCAGCAGTCACCGTGCGTGACGACACAGTACGGTTCGGCGGTGGCCGGATCGCAACAACCCTTCAGACTCTCGAACACAGCATCCTTCACAGCTCCGATACGGTCCTGTTCCGACTCGAACCGAGTCTTCATGGTGACGAGTGCACGGTCGAACGATTCCTTCATCAACGTGATCAATCCGCTACCCTGCTCGCCGGCCACCACACCGGCCTGCTTGTACTGCTCAAACGCTTCCGGCCGCTGTTCCTTCATGGCGAACGACAGCGCATGCA
>KZ061630.1:0-68970 GCA_002091835.1 Anopheles maculatus | reverse complement strand
GCCGGAACTGTTCACCGGCCGAGATGAAGAAGAAGTAGCACAGATCGAGGATGGGCGATGCGTACCGGGACGATTGCCAGTCAGTCAAAATGACCCCCGTTGCCACGTTGTTCTGCAAAAAGGTATCGGTATCGTTATCGAACCGCAGTTGAATTGAGAAGGCCCCCCGTTACTTACCTCATTATGCGAGTAGATAAGATTATTGATCCAGCAGTCACCGTGCGTGACGACACAGTACGGTTCGGCGGTGGCCGGATCGCAACAACCCTTCAGACTCTCGAACACAGCATCCTTCACAGCTCCGATACGGTCCTGTTCCGACTCGAACCGAGTCTTCATGGTGACGAGTGCACGGTCGAACGATTCCTTCATCAACGTGATCAATCCGCTACCCTGCTCGCCGGCCACCACACCGGCCTGCTTGTACTGCTCAAACGCTTCCGGCCGCTGTTCCTTCATGGCGAACGACAGCGCATGCAACCGACCGAGCTGCTGCATCACCATCCGCGTATGTTCCAGGTTGATCGGTTCCAGCTTGTCCCAGTCCCACTTCTCGAACGCTTCGTTGTACTCGAGCATGATCAACGCTTCGGGTTCCGGTTTGTCGGTGTTGCAGTGTGCCAGGTAACACTTCGGAGTGGCGTAAAACCCGTCACCCGACTCCTCGGACACACCCTTCTCCGCCTGGAACTCGTAGAACCCGTGCAGTGTTTCGCGGTAGAAGAAACACTCACGCTTGAACAGCTCCAGCGAACGTTTGTCATCGTTCGGTGGCACCTTACACCACAGCGTAAACTCACGATCGTCTCCATTGATGATGGCCTTGAACACGAAGCTCACGTACCCGTCACATTCGAGCCGGGTCTCCTCGTCGAAATCCACCGAAAACAGATCCGGCGTAAAGCCCTGCTCGACCGCAATCTGACGGATCGCTTCGTACACGTAATCGTTAAACATGGGAGTTATCTTCCGGCTGGCCATGGTTGGTTTTGTTTGGAGTTCACCTCACTCTGTCACTGTCACTGCGAAAATGTGCGTTGCCCTTTTGGGGGAGCAATCTTTACTGACTGAATTGACACAATGATTGGCTCTGTGCGCGGTTTAAATAGGCCGGCGCGTCTGCTGCACAGTGTTCGTTCCAGCGCCGACTTACATTGATGGTAGTGGTGTAATGGGGAGCACCAAGAGAAAACGTTGCGCGTATGTGAGAGAGGGAAAGTTTGGAAAGAGACAGAAAGAGAGAAATTCCATGTTCCAGCAGAGTCTCCCCAATGGGACGAGTGTGCGTCCGGGTTTATCTTATCTCTCTTGTTGCGTGTTGTACAGCAGACATCACTGGATCGAGCGCTCGTAGGTTGATGCGAAAGTTGTGGAGTATTTTAATGAATTTTTATGGTTCTAGACAACAAATATTGCTAAAAAAAAAGTAGTTTCAAGAAAAAAAAGACATGGTAGAACATGACTGAATTTGTCATTTTTCTGAAGCAGTTTCTTCTTGAAGTTGAAAGATCATAAATTAAAGCAAAGATTGATTTTATTTCATATCCCCAACATACATCCCCAATTGTCGCAATTACCCCAATACATGTGATTGCTCTGTGTCTTTCGGGAAGGGGTGTGTACTCAGTAACGTTGTGCAATAGAGAGATCCGACCTTTCCTAACAAGCTGCAATCGATATTGGCCAATTTGTTGAAACTGACCAAAAAAGGCAATGACTAGTGATCGCTAAATTTAGCTACACCGTATCACTACCGACACTTGCCAATCACGACCACGCGTCTGGATGTATTCCAATTTTACACCCACCAGTGCCCAAACCAAAAGCAAAGCGGACCTAATCTGCCTGGTGCAATAAATGTTTTCTCTCCGGACGGAAAACGGGGAAATCGTAAAGGATCGTGAGAATGCTAACACAGTGCCGGGGAAAATTAATTACCAAACAAAAATGAATCCCGCCCGGTTTGTAACTGCTTGCCGCCCGGTTCCATTTCGAAACGACCCGGCACTGCAATCTGCAGACCCGGAGATTATATTTGTTTTTATCGTACCGATTTACATAATTCTCCATTTGCTTACAAACATGGCGTGAAATGCGGCATTCACTGCACACACACACACACACACACACACACACACACACCAGAGAAGGTGATACATTTTTAATCCTTATTTCCCATTTCCGGTACGGGGTGAGCTCACTGCATCATTTTATGCTTCCTTTCTGACACACACCCTCCCACACACGGTCACGGGTTTTCGTTGAGGATTTACAATTTAAATGTTTTGTTATTAAATTATCGTGTTTATGAAGTTCCACGGACCTCACGGCTCAGCGAGTGCATCCTTTCACGGTGGTCCGACTGGCAGGATAACGGCTGCATGTGTTTATTATTTACACAATGGTCGAGAACGTGGAGGGACACGATTTTGTTTGTTTGAAATCAACAAAAATGGTACGGTGCATTGTGACCTGGCACACATGGGAAGCATGGGTTGGAATTGAAAATTATGTTTCGGTTGGGGAATGTTGTTTTTGCTGTTTACACGATTTTGCTGTGGTATTTATTAGGCTCTGGTACAATAGTTAATAAGAAATAGTAAGGAATATTCGTTTTATATTCATTTAACCGGAAGGTTTCTTTCGCTTGTTAGATAAATGTGAAACTCAGAATTGTGATGTTATTAATAAGGTGATAACTATCCGAATGAGCAGAAATAACTATCTATTTTATTATACTTTTTAGTGTCACATATTTTGGAAATCTTCATGAATGAGCCGATGCAGCTCTTAATTATTACTTTTCTATTCGGATTTCTCTTAATCATTATCATCCACTGTAGTTTCAGACGATCTTAAATATTAGATAGGATAAGATGCTTTATAACATCCTCCAAACAATGTATCTCTCCAGAACATAAGCAATTAAATACTTAGGAATTTTGAGTATACATAGAGAACTGTGATAGAACTTATATCATCACTTGTAAATGCTCTTCCATAACCTTCCAAATGTATGTACACCGACATTAATGGTTTGGCAAATTTGAAATCTTATAAAGCTAAGATACTCAGCATAGGTCAGTAGGATCTCTGAATACACTTAAGACTTTACTTTCATTTTACTGTTCATTTCACTAAAGCAAAACAGCCCAGAGAGTGCGACACATTGAACAAAATTGGTATTTTTATTTGTTTCCTTTAACACTAGAACCGCCGGACTTTTCAACGGTTTATGGCGATTCTAGGGTGAACATGAATTTTTTAATGAACCGCAAGGGATACACATTTTTTTATGGGCACATTCGAAAGATCGTCGATTAATTAATCGTCGACGATTATTAAAAGTCAGAAAATATCAATGACCTATCATGCCGGCCAACGGAATAATACACCATTTTCGAGTGCGATGGGACAAAAAAGTCCCATCGGCGGTTCTAGTGTTAATTTTAAGTGTTTTAATTACGTTGATTAAATTAAACGGAATGAGCAAATTGATATGTTAATGTTAATATGTCTTTTGTTACTCCTATTGTGATATGATGTTCAACGTTTTCGTGCATTGTTTTGAAGGTTTTACCAGGAAAAGATCACCCCCTTCCGGAAAGTTATTGTCCAACTAGTTTACTCTCTTCGTTGGTAAA
Source organism: Anopheles maculatus (assembly GCA_002091835.1). Classification (NCBI taxonomy): domain Eukaryota; kingdom Metazoa; phylum Arthropoda; class Insecta; order Diptera; family Culicidae; genus Anopheles; species Anopheles maculatus. The sequence continues at coordinate 65,326 of KZ061630.1, read as the reverse complement.
ATTTGTTGAGAGGATAATTCTCGATCGGTTACAGCAATGGGTATCTGAGCTAGATCTCATGCGACCGGAACAGTTTGGTTTCCGTGCAGGACACTCTACTGTCCGTCAGCTTATCAGGGTTAAACGTTGTGTTCAGAAAAACAAACTGACATCCAGTTCAACAGCCATTACTTTGATAGGTATCGAAAAGGCTTTTGACAACGTCTGGCATGGTGGGCTGTTACACAAGTTAGTAGAAATGAATATTCCTATTTAATTTCTGCAGATAATTAGAAACTATCTAAAGAAAAGGACGTTTAGGGTGGCATTGCACTCCGCAATGTCAGACGCAGCCGATGTCTCGGCAGGCGTACCTCAGGGAAATCTATTGACCCATTTAACCAGGAGTGCAACCACTACGAACCCAAGATGTCTCGGACTTCCTTTGCAAATATTACTCGTCCACCGATTTCATAGTGCCACCGATTTCATGTTAAGTTATGTTCTTCTCCATTCTGTTTTGTTGTTTGTTATGTGATAAATGATGAATTTATGTAAACAATGCTTCAAAAGGGTCAGATAAGGCCCATTGAATTAAAATAAACAAAATAACAAATATTCTCTATACCCTATTTAAAATGGGTCTCCCTTGCGATGGCCAATTATTTCTGTTCGTAGATGATACTGCCATGGAGATAAGAGGTAGGAGACTAGTAGATCTCAAAAGTATAATGCAGCGTTGCCTGGACGTTCTACTGGACGGATGTGTAGATTGGAAGATAAAAATCAACCTGAGTAAGACTAAGGCGATAATACTTCTGCACCGATATAGAAGATCAACCTTATCCCTCTCCTGAGTGTTGGTCTTAGTGTAGCCGGAACATTTACCTCGTGGTCATCATCGGTAAGATACCTAGGACTTACCTGCTCTTCTTACAAAATTCTCTTTCGTGAACAGGTTGAGGACGTATTAACGAGGAGACATATTCTCTTAAAGAGTCTGTACCCATTAATATGCCGTAGATCCCAGCTATCACAAAATGCTGCGCATGAAAATGGATGCAAGCCGTTACACGCGGAACACGGGGAATTCGAATTAATTCCGCCGATAAAAGTAATTTTATCGACATTTTGTGTTAAGCATCAGGAACACGTCTTATCTTCTTTGGTTCTGCATGTTTTAAGTAGGTGTAGGCCTTTAATTATTGCCTCCCTTTTTCTGGATTTTGTTTGTAGTTGGATTGCTAGTACTGCATGCGAGGAGAACATCCTAATAGGATTTAATACCGGTTGTGCCTTATACTGATGCCACTCGAAAATTCTGGCCATCAGGAACAAGAATATCTCACGAGAATATAACTTGAAATTAATACATTTTTACATTTTAAATGTAATATAAAAAGCTATCAAATCTTGCTTATCAAGATCCCAGTTGATTACTGCACGAAAACGTCTTCTGTATGGTGCATACCCAGTTTAATCAAGGTAGAGTAAAAGTAACTCTTTGGTGGCAAACCTTACGACAACTGGGAGTTAATCTTGTGGCATATTGAGGGTAGTAATAAAATTAAGCTGACAAACAACTAGTGAAGAGAGAAAAAAGCCTTCAGAAACTGGATAACTATGGATAATGCTGTAACAAAACATCAGAAATTAATTAGAAATCTTGAACGATGCAAGATTCTAAGGTACCTCCCAAATGCCCTTATTTTTGCTCCAGTTTTACACCACCAGCACACATCAAACTCTTCTCACAGTGGCTCCGTCACATACCCCAATTTATGTGCCAGAGAATTCATTTTACACCCTTCCTTTATTACATTATTTACCTTAATACGAGCGCAGAGCACACAGCCACACACGGTGGAAGTTCTTCTAGAGCCGCCGGTAAAAGTTTGTCCCAAATGCATCGGAATACTGTTGTTATCGTTGTCCCAAAACAGCAAGAAACAAACATCCGCTCGCTGTAGTACAGGCACCGAAACCAACTGGTGCATTAGGCAGCATCCTTCACCGTGCATAAGCCAATGCCCAACTTTGGGTTCGGGGCCGAATTGGATGGGAAAAGTTTCAAATGCCTTAGTGATTGCACGGCTTTACCGTAACGCTGGGAGGATCTGGGAGCAACACAGCGACCCGCAAGCTGTTGGACGCAAATGCAAATTCAATGTCCAACCTGTTTCGGTTTGCCAACGAAACTGTGCCTTGCCTCGGTTGCATTATCCTTAAGATCGTAATTCGTTACCGTAAGTTGGCGAACACAGAAGACGGTTTCTACACACTCCCGGGGCAAGTAAATGCAGCGAGCAAAGTTTATAAGCCCGTGGACGAAATCCTGTTGATAACTTTGAATCTTCCCAACCCAACTGATCGTCAATCGTGGCAAACAGACGCCGGATGCAGACGCCTGCCACAGCACCCTTTACATGTCGGCGATGCCAAGTGCACGCGGGAAGCTGCGAACAGTCTGCAGCAACTGTGTTCGCGGTTTGATGGCGTAAATTTGAATATAATTATTCCCTCACCGGCTTGCCTCTTGAGATACATCCCTGCGCGACCGTTGTTAGTTGAAGAGCCAACGACACCGGAATACCGTACGTCAAGACCCTTGTCCTACTTAAACACCCCGATCGACTAATTGGCCCAGGGGTAGCTAAAAACCACTTGAACCGGTACCGGCACCGGTTTTCGGTACGGGTGCTGGTTTCCATTTTTCATCAACATAAATTGAGACAAGTGTCGCCGGAAAAGCGAAAGGACGAAAAACCCTTTTTTTTCGCCATCGACGGGCCACGTGTTGCCGGAGGTTGTTGCACGGCTTTACCGTAACGCTGGGAGGATCTGGGAGCAACACAGCGACCCGCAAGCTGTTGGACGCAAATGCAAATTCAATGTCCAACCTGTTTCGGTTTGCCAACGAAACTGTGCCTTGCCTCGGTTGCATTATCCTTAAGATCGTAATTCGTTACCGTAAGTTGGCGAACACAGAAGACGGTTTCTACACACTCCCGGGGCAAGTAAATGCAGCGAGCAAAGTTTATAAGCCCGTGGACGAAATCCTGTTGATAACTTTGAATCTTCCCAACCCAACTGATCGTCAATCGTGGCAAACAGACGCCGGATGCAGACGCCTGCCACAGCACCCTTTACATGTCGGCGATGCCAAGTGCACGCGGGAAGCTGCGAACAGTCTGCAGCAACTGTGTTCGCGGTTTGATGGCGTAAATTTGAATATAATTATTCCCTCACCGGCTTGCCTCTTGAGATACATCCCTGCGCGACCGTTGTTAGTTGAAGAGCCAACGACACCGGAATACCGTACGTCAAGACCCTTGTCCTACTTAAACACCCCGATCGACTAATTGGCCCAGGGGTAGCTAAAAACCACTTGAACCGGTACCGGCACCGGTTTTCGGTACGGGTGCTGGTTTCCATTTTTCATCAACATAAATTGAGACAAGTGTCGCCGGAAAAGCGAAAGGACGAAAAACCCTTTTTTTTCGCCATCGACGGGCCACGTGTTGCCGGAGGTTGTTGGGGGTTTCTCGTGTTTTGAATACAACTAACCCACTTGTGAGAGTGTGTGTGTGAGTGAGTTTATGTTTTGATGCAGATGGTTTAGGATGTGTTGGCTTGTTTACTGTCTACTTTGAGTGATTTATAGCCACACAACTGATATTGAACTGAAACCTGTTCAAGACCTATCAGCGATCCCTAAACACTTGCAAGAATCGTTGCAGTTTCTGTTTTCTACAGAGATTTAGATACGTTTCGTAAAGCAGAATATCATCAACATGTCCGAAATCTATACAAATAATCTTCAAATTGAAAAACGTATCAAGAAGAGAGACTGAACATTATCTTTAGGGACCATAAATCAACTCTACAGCTTCAGTTGGGTTGGGCAAGACAATGAGCTTCTTATAGAAATCAAGTCTATCATATGAGGCTATCTACTAAATGTTGAACACAGTACAAGATAACACAAGAATCAAAAATGTTGGACATTCGCAGGACTCTCGGCCGAAGCAAAGATGCTCTTTGTTACACCTTAACAATTCTGGTACATACAAAATTTACAACTTGAACTTACATTCCATCTACTGGTAAAATCAGTCCAGAAAACCAGCAATTTCTAGACTCCATTAGAGACAAATGGAGTATAACCAATTAAAGTCTATATGATAAACCATCCAACCAACAGACCTGTAGCGCTTGTTACTTTAGTATCAAAGAAGATTAAAACTTCTTCTTCTTTCTTGGCCTAACGACCTCTAAGGTCATGCCTGCCATTTGTGGCTTACTAGACTCATTGTTACCACATAGTTGGATAGCCATTCCTCACTATGGGGGAACGGCCCAGATGAGACATGAACCCCGGTCCTGCCGTGTGAAGACCGGCGCCGATGTCGCATCTCCCACCGGGCCACCGCTTAAAACTAAAGACATTCATAAACATATTTTACATATAAAAAACGCCATTTATGGACAAAGATATCAAAATATAAAGGAAAACAGTCAAAGAATTGGGCCGAAAAACTGAGAGAGTATTATAGGAACCATTGGAGTGGAACTACCGAATAAAATCAACGATGGACGAGACTCGTTTTGGCTTAATTAAGCGATTCTGAAAACTAATAAAAGTATTTTTCGGCGGTCAATATTAACCTACTTCTCTTGAAACAAACATGTCTATTAGAGTCATATGGACCTAATGGACATGCATAATCTACTCCAAAAAATCCTCAATTTTTGAAAAATAAGAAGATAAACCTTAAGAATTTGCCATGTACGTTATCCAACATTTAAAACAAATAAACAATTAATTGAAATTGATCAAAAAATGCAAAAAGACTCAATCTAACAATAAAAAAAATTCTTTCTTCCTGTAAAAAGGGCCAAACAAATAACAAAACACGCTGCAACGGAATTCAGTTTTAGAATATTTCTACTTTATATTTCTGTTGATAACTTACTTACGAGATAATAAAAATACATCTGATAGACACTTGCAAAAGGGATAGGTCATAGATAAGATACATCGTATAGTGTTGATAGCGAAAGCGCTGTCTAGATACTTCCAATACAGTAGATACATGTACGCTACACATTAACCATTATATCTAGATGTATTGTGGTAAGGAGAGAATTTGAAGAAGGTATTGATTCAGGCTTGCAAACCTTAGAATGTAGTAGAAGGCAATCGTAGCAATGGAAAGGGAACTCTCATAAACCTAAACCCTGCTACTGCATTCGTTCGATTAAAACGGACTTTCATTTGGTATGTCTATTTAGTTTTCCACCGCTTCCATTTCTCTGTTTACGCGTTTCTTAAGGCTTTGGCTAATGGTGCATAAGGTATGTAAACGGCGCGTCTTGCTGTGTTGTGTTGTCGTGTTTTCGTGTCTTAAAACAATTCCTTACATAGCTAGGCTGATTAAAAACTCTTTGGCATGCAGCAGCACAACAACATCGATGTTCAACCTCCATTTCCAGCTTCCGTGAACCCTTTTCTCAGTGTTGCCTGGCTTCTGGCTCGATTTGGCTTCCTATGGGCTGTTCCACTTCCTAACCCCATCTACCTGGTAATCTGTACATTGTTTGGATTCATTGTTCTGTAGTGCGCGAGTCAAAAAACTACAACAAATACATTCCGATTCCCGATGCTGTAGATACGGACGTGCTGTTGCACTTTTAACGCTTCCGTTCGAGGAAGCCTCAAAATTCGGTCCGCTTGGCTGCCGTGTACACCGAATGTTTCTTTGTTTTACGATTACAGCTAAGACTAGGATGATAGCAGCATTACAAACACACTCGCAAACATGTTTCCATTCCGGAGAAAAATAAAACATAAACCCGATCGCTCTTCCACACGGCATGTGCGCCTAAATGTAGACAAAGTTACCGACACCCTTTGCCGGGTCCGTATTGACCATCTCCTTCAGCAACGCGCTCGTTCTGCTCTCGGTGGTACCGGTGGTGTTCGTTTTAACGCCGGCGTTACTGCTGACGCTGTTTCGAACATCCGCCAGCTTTTTATCGATTCCGAGAGCCGAAAACGACTGGCTGACGGTACGAATTTCGCGAATGTTGTACACGGGACTGTAGGATGGGGCGGCCAGCGTGGAGGCGGGCAGCAACGTTGGACGGCTAAGTGCCGCCAGCATGCTGGACGATTTGGCTGGCCGGGGTGGTGGTTGCTGGTGTTGGGCGCTGTTTTTACATTTCACTTCCGGCGGTGCTTGGTGGCAGGGGCTCAACATCGTGCCAGCATCGGCATCACCGTTCTGTTGGTCCGGTTCCTCGAAGGAAGAATCGGACGAAAGCGAGGAAAAGGACGAGCAGGAGGAGGACGAAGACGATTCGTTCGAGTCGGTGGAATCGGTTGAGGTGGCCGAATCGTCGAGCGATGCCGGTCGGAAGGAGTTGCTCTCCTTAAGCCGCAAACTCTTCGCTTCGGCTGGCAGGTCGTTCAGTGAGCTCAGCCCGTCTACGATGTCCGAGATGAAGGTGTTGGTGGGTGTACCGGTCGGGCCGAGCGAGAAACTACCCGAGTGTAGCGACAACCGGTGATGATGGTGAAGGTGATGGTGATGGGGCTGCTGGTGTAGATGGTGGATGCCCGCCGACGGATGCTGAACGTTCGCCGAATCCAGGGACGTGTTGAGGATGAAGTGTTTCGATTCGGCGATGGTGGCTAGCAGCTGCCGGCGGCGCGGATAGTTTGGATTACGGCGAACGAGAAAATGCATAATCTCGCCCTTCTGTTGGCGCTGAAGCTGTGTCTTGAGGGGCAAATCGTCCGGGTGTAATTTGCGCTGGTACTCCTGACCCGGACAAACTTCGTACAGCGAGAACTGTTCCACGGGTTCGATGGAGTTGTAGCAGGAGAGTAGCAGCGACAGAAGCTCGTCGGAAGTGGTCTCCTCCGAGATGAGTAGCGACTTGTACTGGGAGTTGGGCTGGAGCGCGGACGTGTGTACCCGTATTAGACCACCTGGTTTCTGCTGGAGACAAAACCTGTCGTGGGGGAGAAAATTGGGAGCTGTTTAATAACGAAAATATCCAGAAGGAGCTTTCTGTTTCTAGATGTGTGGCATGATTCGTACCTGGAGTCACCTTTAGGATGACAGGCTTGCAGTAGCGCTGGCCGTGCTTCGTCATCTAACTCTAGAACCGACTTTACACCCGGTCGACGCACAGTGACCTCCATCGTGAGATAGAACAAACGTGGATCTCGGTGGCGCATTTTACATCTGAATGGACGAAAAACAAAATCGATTATTAGGTAACTATTCCGTGTAAAGCGGAACTAGAAATTGGAATAAAACGATGTTTACCTTCGAAGCACCTGCTGCACAACACTCTTGCTGGTAGCATCATACGAAATCCCGAGCGTTTTGTACTCGATGTCCTGCCGCAAACAAGCCGTATAGATTTTGATAGTCGTCTGTGGAGGAGAACCAAAAAGAATAGAAACAAACGGTTAAAAACGTGTCACTCGATAAAGTAACTAAAGCGTATCCTGTGTATAGAAATCAGGTTGTAAATGTTTCGCGTTTTGTACTGCTTTATCTTTATCCGCAGTATCCCTGCCTTTAATGATGCTCCGCTTGTTTTCGATCCAAACCTTTGGTTGAACTTTATTCGTGTCGAGGGTTCCAATATTTATCCCCCAATGCGACCACCAAAAGGACATTAATCTCGATTTGCAGGTAAACCGTCCCCTAATCCCCTGTTCGACCCGTAAAGGGCAAAGGGCAACATCAAAGGGCGGCGAGCCGCTTATGCTTTGGGCCCACCTTCATTAGGCTTCGGTTTTGGGGCTTTTTGGGAACCGATTGTGACCGGTTCCGGCTGGTGGTTTCGAAGGATTTAATTTGCAGTAGACTACCTTTTTGTCGGTTAAACATTTCGGTATCGGAAGGATGATGAAATTTCGAATCGTACCTAATGCTGCATGACAAAAAAAGGGGCAATCGCATTAACAAAAGCATATTGTTTAAAAGGATGGTCGGGTTTGCTTGAAAAACAGCCTGTACGTTTTGATAATCGGTACAAGGTTGGGGACTCGTGCAAAATCAACGTGTAGCAGATGGCATCGATTACACAGAAATTGTGCCAGCTGTGTTACAAGCAGATTGCAAATAGTGTCGGAAGTTATACTAATAGTTTATTAAATATTAAAGATTCTTGAAATAATAAGGAAGATTTAGTTGATTCTCATGTACATTAGCATTGATTGAATTTAGTAAGTAGTTAAGTGTATAATAAATAAAGCCACTAGGCACAGTTAAAAAACTATTCTAAGAATCCAATTAACAACGTTACCATGTTTTTGTTATGCCCTTTTCTTCTTTTATATTCTTTTTTTTATCTTTTCTTTTCCATTTTCCTTTTTTTATTTTGCATCTGTTTAATAAGATTTTTGTCTCCTTCTTTTTATACTTTTTTGTTTTTTTTCTTCTATCTTTCTCATAATTTTATCTTCTTTTTCTCCTTCTTCTGCTGTTTTTCCTATTTCCTCTTCTTCTTCTTCTTCTTCATTATCATCTTTTTCTGCTTCTTTTTATTTTTAAGCATCATAATCTTATTATTCTTTCTCTTCTTATTTTACTTTTTCTTCTTGATTTTCATTTGCTTTCTTAGTGATGTAATTTTATCTCTTTTTTCTTCTTATTTGTTTGTTTTCGCTGTTATTTTCATGTCTCCTTTTCTCCTATTATTTTTTATAATAATGTTTATTACGATTCAAGTTTGTATTAGTTCTTCTTGTTTTATACTTGTTATTTAAACATCAGTTTGATTCACGAATATTATAATGCCTATAATTAAAAATCTCGTTCTTTTTCTCTTTTACTTTTTGATCATGTTGCTGCTTTCTTTTTCGTATTTCTGTCTATTGAAATAGCAAGGATTTTTCACATCCATATCAATGTACCACTTATCACAGAGTTTCTTTTACTTTTGATAGCAATGGAGCCATTATAAAAATTTTCTTCTCATCATATTGCTGAGAACTTTGATGTCGTCTTTTTTAGCCAACGTAGTCTTCATTGTAGTCTTTTTCCACACAAAAATACACCGATATTAAAATGATATCCTCGATCAAAGAAAGCAGTTCCCACGGTTCATTCGACCTGTCTTATCACACACAAACACACCGGGTCGGGTGAAAATAAAAAGAATCGAATCCAAACAAACAAAGCCACGAAAAAAAGTGCCTGTTTCCCAAACATCATTCAAGCCGTGTAGCATTTCCAAAGCACCACTGAAACGCCACGCGAATTATACGCCCGATAAGCTCAGTCAGCGCAAGCTCACACACGCCATAGTAAATCTTCACACATTTACGGTCATGCTCGCGCGAAGCTCAAGCTGATCACGATCGTGAGGGAAAAATGCGACCAAAGCAACACTCACACACAGAGCAGAGAGCAGCGTTGGTTGTTGTTGCATATTTTTCCGGCCCGAACTGGGTGAAAGCGCGGGAAAAACGCCACCCGCTCGGGTACGATCATCGACCTAGAGGTAAAGGAATCGCGTGCCATCCGATTGGGGTGAAGTGAATGCGTGCCTTTCTTCTCTTGCTGTTACGCTCCTTCCCGTGGGTTTTTATTACACACACACACACAAACACACATACAGACACACATCGCAAAAGACTTTTTACGTAAAAGCCCGGTGCTGGTTTGCCTTCGAACGCGAGTCAGTGGCAATTCCGGTGCAATTCCGTAATTTATTGTCACAATAATCGCGCGCACCCATCACATTCCGGCTGGAGGTTTCCTTTCCGCTTCGGAGTATTGCTGTGTGTGTGTGTGTTTGTGTGTTTGAGTGTATGTTTGTGCTCATCTCCAAGAAAAACAATGGAGCCCAACCACTAAACAGCAAGCAAGCGCACCAGCGTTCAGTAGCAATGGGAAATTGGAAGGTTAGGTTAGGCCCGCCGGGAAAAGCTCGATCTTAATTAGACAAATTTCCCCGGTGGCCCGGATCGGATGAGTGGCCCCAGAGCACTAGGCACGATAGAGCGAGACAGGGGAAGTTAAATAATTATTTCCAACAGTTACCATCAAACAGTGATCGCTTTGGAAGACCGACACTTTCACCCTTCAAGGCCAAGCGGTTGAGAACTGTCATGTTGCTTCTGTTGCGATCATCATTCACTTTAAATTTTCGCACCCTTTTCCACGTATCCGGGAGCAGCGCGCTGGGAATGCGGCCCAGATGCTCCCGGCAGAAGGCAGACACCACTCGCGTCAATCCTTCATCTGGAAGAACGCGTGCCATTTTTCCGAGAGATCACGTCAACGCACTGTGCTGTGTCGCGTGACACGCGTGGTTACCGTGGGATTGATTGCGGTTTTCCTAGAATCTTAAAGTCGGCCACCGTATTTAAACCGTACGAAGAAGCAAGGGCTCGTCAATTAGAATTGAAAGTCGGCAGCAACAAAACCATGGCATGCATTCCTAGTTCGTATGCGTGTGGTTCCACCTTTTTAGCGAGAATTCATGCCCGGTCGCCCGTCAAGAATAGACGCTTTCGGTCGGGGGGGAAAAAACGGCCCCGGTATTGTGTTTCTTCAGCCGTTGGGACGCTTTTATTTTGACACGACGCCCTCGTGGAGCAGTTATCATTCGCCAAAGCGTTCGAAAGATTTGTAAAGAAGCGTTTTCCCCGCAAACAACAACGATTGTACGGTTGGCGGCCAACACATCCAACGAAATGAGCATCGTGCGCCAGCAACAGGCGCACACACATCTTCTCCACATTTTCCAGCACGCCAACATTCGGCTGAACAGACGGGAAAAACCACAACAAAGCGCCAAGGAACCCGGGCGACAACGAAAACGCTTTCCGCGCGCATCCTTTTCGATTTAATTTCCATTTTCCGACCCGGTGCGTTCCGTTTTCGGTTGGTGCCCGTGAGTGGTAGAAAAATAATATTTTTTTATGGGTGGGTGGGGCGCCCAGAAAAATAAACGAACGAAACGTTACGAAGCGTGATTGAATCACGCAAATAAGAACGTTGAACAGCGAAACGGGGGGGTGTCTTTTGCTTCTTCCTTCTGGAAAATGCGATAACCCTCGCGCCATAGATACGCGGCCGGTTTGAGCATATTTGAGCTGTTTTGAGAGTTTAAGAAGAAATTGTTTCAAGTATCGTAAGCTCGCGGAATAGCTTCGCAAAACCCATCTTCGACGGCAAGCGTTAAGGAATGCGATCGAATAAGCGTATCCAATAAACAATAAAGATAAAGATTTTGCTTTAAAAAGCTTTCCGAAGCAGGTTTTAGTTAACGGAATGATTGCCATTTGAAGCAGACTAAAAGGTTTCTTTAAAGTTGCGAATAAAGTTCAAAATATCGTCAAACTACTAACAGAACTAAACTGCAAACATAGGACGTAGTGCTCGGCAGTAAAATGTAATGTGTTTCGAAGTAACGAGTTTTTCCTTTACTTGCTTACCAAGCTTTAGGGTTAATTTTCCCGTTGCGAGACATCGGGGAGCCACACAAGACACACAAACAACCCTTATCGAAGCGCAACGACCACTGAGAGCGAACTGTGAACGTGCCCGCCGAGATCCGGCAGAGAAATCCAGTACATCACAACAAATGTGTGCGTGTTTGAAGGTTACTTCCTTCCCATCTTGCGAATGTCTGAAGTCCCATATAGGCGTTCATCTATATACCTTTAAACTTGAGCAGGGAGTATTGAAATCAAGAGCATCATGATTGATTTTAAACCTTACGCCTCTGTGATTCCTTGGGGACTTCCTAAGTTCGTGCTTTCGTGAAGCTTTAAAATATAAATCTCTCACCTCGGTGGTGGTGGTTTGAGAGATTTTATATGTTTTCTGCTGTACACACGTTCACACAATGGTCATAAATTTTAAAACCCACCCAACAAGTGACGTCTTTGGGAAGTGTTAAGCTTGAAAGTGTCACCAAAAAGGCTTTGGAGGGGTTTATTGTGATGTGTGTGCGCAACGAACCAGATCGGCTCGATCGATCTTCCGAAGGTGAAATGTTTGGAGCAGTGGAGATCAAGATAAAAGTTTCAAGACATTTCTTTTCTAGTAGAAAAAATAGTAAGTCTGTGGCAAATGGAACATAAATTTAAGTGTTGTTTTTCTCAAAGTTAAAAAAAAACAACAAAAAGGGAAATTAAAAGGATGTCTGGACGAAAAGGCGTCAAAGGGATAAATAAAAGTAAATGTAGCAAACGTAAAGTCAGAACAAACAAAGCGCCTTGTGAAACTCCGCAAGGATTAATAGAACAGAAAAAAGGAAAAAAACAAAAGAGAACACATTCTGACACAAAAAGTAACTGCCTTTTTACATCTATTACAATACATTCTGTCTATTACTGTTTGTTCGGAGTAGGGTTGAGAGTTGAAAGTATCCACCATCCCGGAGGTTTTTCGTTATTTCTATTTTCTTTCTTTTGTTAATGTTTGCCAAACCTATGTCCTATGTTGCAATCCAACCGAACGCACGAACGAAAGCCGAAAAGGAGAGTGAAATTGAAGCTTAAAACAAAACGGTTGTTATCAAACAGCAATTTATTTGAACGGCAGTAGTTTTATTTTGCTTTTCGGAAGCGCCACCCAACCTTTTTTCGTGTTGTTATATTTTTTTTTTTGGATTTTATTTTTATATGTTGGAACCAAGCTGGGGAAGTTCATTTGGTCAGCTATCTCTGTTTATCTTTTTCCACCCCGTGTGCACATATCACCACACCGGCAACAGTGAACTGTGGGGACACACACAAACACACACACACTTAAAGCGAGGGGTTTTGTTTGCCGTCGTAACACCCGGTAAAGAACTGAAGCGAAAACATACGTGAAAAGTGAGGAAGCTTTTTAATCGCCCCAGCTTTTCTCATTTGTCCCAAACTAAGCAAAGCACGTCTATTTATCCAACAACAGACTGTGATAGTACAAGCTTGTCGCAACGTGATCAATGATTGGAGAGGGTAGGGAAAAATATTTCTTCCAGTTTTAGGAAAACAATTCACACCGAAATACAAAACTTTCCACTTCAGTTTCGTTTGTTCGTTTTTTTTTTTTTTAAATTTCGGAACGACCTTTCGGGGTGGTGTATGGCCGCCGGCAATAATAAATGAATTTTCAAACGCCGAACGCCCGATTGATAGTGAGAGTGAGAGCTTCTTGGCGACTTGAGACTGCGAGGATGATGATGATGATGGGCGGATGCGAGAAGAGAAAACAGTCCGATTTCCGGTGCTAAGCTGAGGCTCGCGCGTGCGCCCCAAAAATTAATGAGCTCCGGTGGTCATATTTTCCGACAGCCAATCGAACTGAAAAATTGAAACTGAACTCGAAAACAAAAAAGCTGGGAAGTCGAAATTAACAAACGATCGAATGGCGGATACCGTTTTGCGATAGGAATGCGCAAAAAAAACACACACACCCGGCACAATTTCCGAACTAATTTAAATACCAAAGTGCCTGGGCGTTACCTTTCGAATTGCGATCGGAACTGTCGGTGATCTGTTGACCTGACTAGGAGGGTACTTTCCACTTTCCACAACCGGTGTAATAGAACAATTTTGGAGATGTTATTGAGCGAAATAAAAAGCTTGCCGGTAGTGCATTATCATTTTCGAAGGTGTCCGAAACCGCAAAAGGTAGTCCGTTTCCTATCTATTGAACCTTTTCTTAATGTCCGGACCCGTCTGGCTGTTGGCAGTTACACCGTATTAATCAATTTCTGGCGCAAAAAAAAACGAGCTCCCCCAAAAAACTCCCAAGCTCGACAAATTAGTTACCGACAGTTATTTAACCGGAACGCTAGAACACATTGATTACAACAGTGAAACCAAGCTAGGAGCTTTAGACGATTTGCTGCACGAGCTTCAACAACTTCTGCCGGGCGAAGTCAAAAGTGCTGACAAATGGAAATGTTGCTTTGCTTCGGACAAATTAGTGTAATACGAACCTTTAGCAGGTTCGCCCTTTTTTTGCAACGGTGTGAGAAAATTGGATGTACATTGCCAAATAAAAGAGATCCTTAAGCTTTTAGTGCTCGTTTTTCGTAAATACTCTTCTTTAAGCCGCCTAATGAGGCTGAGAGATGTTTGTATAAATTGTTGATTAAAATAGTTGTCTACTGTACGCAAAAAACAGCTCCAGAGTTGGATATGATTAAAGCTGAAATTAAACACAATTCTCACCGGGTACTTGTTGTATTGTTCCCTTTCTAGTTGCCATAAAATAAAACCCCCTAAAATGAGCATCTAAACCAGCTGGGAGGATTTACGCGTTTGTTGGGCATCTGGGTATCGTCTCGGGCCGACCGAAAACACGGGAAAACAAGTGAGCATATAATGAACCGCAAGTAATGTTTATCCACAGGCAATCGTAACCCACCACAGACTGGCGTATCCTTGGGCGAAAGTAAAAAAACAAAAAGGCACGGTCGCTTGAGAATCCTTAATGAGAGGCTAGCGAATGGACAGTTGGTGGTGGGTTTCCGTGGTTCAATATTCGAGAAAAGAAACAAAGGTTATAACCACGAAGCGAACGTGGTTTACTTACAGAATGGACTGTTTCATGAAAAGGAATACCGGTGTACAGGCTCCGTTGGCTAAAAGATTGTACTCTAAGGGTTTGCAAGAGAAAGGTGGAGCGAAAGAAGACCCTCCATCTCTAATCGAGTAGGGTTTACGTCCCACGCAGACAATCATTTTTGCGGCCTTCGACTTTCATGCAAACATCCTTACTAACGGGGAGGGCTTGTGGGAGAGATCTTATGTATATTAAATATTTTTCTTCAAACAAAACCTGCCTTGTTTGAACGAAAGAAGGCTTGTACATGCTGCTTTTCGATACATACACACCACTTAGAAGGCTTCACGTGGATGACAAGGAGTCACACAAGGAGCTTTCCTGAAGTACTTCCGATTCCTACGCGAGTCATATACTCTGGTTTCGAATTTCGAAGTACTGATGAGGAAGACTTCGTAGAATTAACTCTTTACATTATTAAGACGTATTTTATATTTTTGGAGCTAAAGTAACATTAAACTTAAACTTTAAATTCTTGCTATTTTATCGAACTCAGAGTTCCTGTCTTTGGCGTTCGAATAGCTCTCGAATTAGGTGATTTTTACGTCCGAACGCGATGACACATATTCGCGGGAAATCACACAAAGACTGCGCGATAGCCGCCTCATTACTTTGCCATCAGAAGGTCGGTGATTTGTGGGACCATCTCGTTATTGTAATGAATTCTATCATCTCCACCAACATGTGCGGGAAGGTCTCTGTTGCAGTGTGCGTATGAATAGTTGCACATGGACACGCAACTTCACACACCGGCTGGCGAGATGAATCCAACACCCAGAACAACGGTGGTTTTGTATACCGATGAGAATCACACAGCCCGAGAGCGTGGAGCGCGTACAGAATTTAATTAAACTGTGTAGCTTGCCAACCGCTAGAAAGCGTTACGTTCAAACTCACACACAGTTAGAACGGTTCGGGGAAAAAAAACCACCACAAAACCCGTACTGCACCGGGGGAACTTGTGTTAGAGACTCTTGCATTAAATTCTCATACCGGGGGCTAAAATCCTTCCTCGCTTTTTGCTATTAAGAAAACGAAAACGCTACATGCGCTTATGCACTGTATCGTGGAAAATCTGGTTGCCCCGCATGGTGCAACCAATTACACCAGAAAAGCACACGGTGCGCGCCCGTCTTGTGTGAGAGAAAATGTATAAGCAATACACAATCTCCGCCGAGTTTGGCTGGGAGTTTGGGGTTTACGGGTGGGCGAAAAATATCCCGCATTTCGCTAGTTTCTCGCTACGCCGCTAGCCGAACTAACACAATACTTCATTAAAATGAAGATGATTTGCTAACCACACTACACCACCATCATCACCGTCGACAAATTGTGTGTTATTGGTAGGTTTGTATGTGTGTGTGTAAGGTTTGTTTGTGGTTCAGAATTTTTCCACCCGAAACCTCTGCCAACAACTCCCTTGACCAGGTTGGTGTCGCGTGTGTAACAACCGCTCAGGTAATGACAATAATTATAGTCCTCTTGCCAAACTCAAAGTCAGAAATCGGGGATGGAGAGATGGGAAGGGTGGTGAGCTTTTCCAGCAAGTGCACGGAAACGGCAGCTTTGCGCCGCGAAAGCCAAACGCTCGAAAAATTGGGTGTCGAACCACTTCATCTTAATGAGCACCTCATCATCATCAGCAGCTGGGCCTAAACCGTATTGGAAGATTGGCAAGGACAGCCTTCCCAGGTTAGGGAAGGTGGAGCAAATAATGAAGTTTAGTAAAGCTACCGAATGGCTCGAATAAAGAAAAAAAGAGCTGGACCAAAAATTCCGTCCAAGTGCGGGCGGTGTGCCACAAATCAAGCGAACCATTGTTGGAGAATTTGCGGCATTTCCTATGGCATGAGGGCTTTATGAGGGCAATGTCGCAATTAGAGGCGGTACTATTTGCCCTGACTCGTACAAATCAACTGAGGAGGTTATTCGAGGTCTCCTGCTCACCCTCCACAGATTGGGATTAATTGAATTTGCATCTCGGGGCATGTGCTTACCTGGGGAATGGTTTCGTTCAGGCTGGAATAGCTCGATGCTCTCGAGTGACTTCGCAGCTGATCGCCCGGAGGCTCCGGACTGCCGCACAGCGACGATGCGCAGGATGTGGACGAACGCATCGACAGTGAATCTGCCCGGCTGCGCATCGGTGAGATCTGCACGTGTTTCAGCATCTGCGAAAAGAGGGAAAGAATCGATTCCGATTAGACCAACCTGGCAGTAACTGGAACGCCGAGCGTGTGTGTAATGATGGACAATTTTTGCTTAGGTTGTATGATGCGTGTGCCTCGTCGAAGCGCTCGCCAGGTGCGTCGGCTCCACTGCAAACCGGACACAGCTGTCCCGCGAGTCGAGCGGTTCGGAAGCTAATTGATCAATTATCGGACGTCACCACAAGCACAAGGGCGATGATCAAGTTTCCGAGATCACCGTTCATTCACCGTTTGGCCCGGTTTTTTGTTGCTGCTACTCTTGCTGCTGCCAACAGTGCAAATATGCTGCTAGATGCTGGCAAACACTGGCCTGATAACTCCGATATCCCGTTGGCGATTCTTTGCCGTTAGAGTGTGACGGTTAGCAGAAGACGATCACACCGAAGTTGCGCAAGCTCATTGGGTTGAGAATCTCGCCGATCGTTTAATCGATCGATTGATAGACGAGCGCGGAAGTTGAACGCATTAAAACCCCCCCCACCCGAGACGAATCGTACAAGAATTTCACTTCATTTCTCACAACACGATCGAGTGACGACTTTGTTTTGT
Source organism: Anopheles maculatus (assembly GCA_002091835.1). NCBI lineage: Eukaryota > Metazoa > Arthropoda > Insecta > Diptera > Culicidae > Anopheles > Anopheles maculatus. Next base: position 47,985 of record KZ061630.1, on the reverse strand, counting down.
GCCACCGTTAGTACCGGCTGGTGGATGTCATCATCGTCATGATCTGATCGACGCCACTCCTCGGCACCGTGGTAGGTCTCTCGTCAGCATCAAGAAGTGCCCGTGTCCGTACAACACTTCCTATTCCCGGCGCAAGTTGCGCAACTCGCCCTGGCACCCATTACGTGACGATTTACGTTAATTAAAATGCTTCCCTTTTTTTTGCTTCTTCCCTCTCTTTATTTGGTGACGATCGAGCCGTAGCAACCAAATTAGACAAGCCCCAACATACGAACAGAGGCTTCCCACATACATGAAGAGAATAAGTAGAAAAAAACAGATCTCTATCCACTGGCGACAAAAGTTCGAAACGACACAAAGCAAAAGGAAATAGATATAGATAGATAGACGACTCTCCGAACTTCAGCGTCCAATGATCCACCCCAACAAAAAAAAATGGGTGGAATAAAACGAACAGAAAAAAATGGAGTCAAACGATAGTATAACATGATCTTTGAAGATCTTCACGATCCACTCGAGAGGCTGATGATGATGGTGATCATGATCCTCACACGATTCCGCTCGGTGATTTTGTTGCTCTTCTTTTTTCCCTGCATCCCCAGCGCTATTTAAAATTTTGTCCATCTCCGGATGGCGTCTTCGAAAACGACCTTAGAAAGAATGTCGATCGTAGCCGGACCAGCTCGCTGGAATCCTCTCATTAAGCGCGTATCGACGCGAAAGGAAGCGAGGTTAGAAAGAGGTTAGAAAGATAGACCGGCATGCACGGGAAACGATCCCGTTGCGGTCGGTGTGGTATCCATCGTATACGCTGCTCTACATGATTACGACATTCTTGCGCGTGGTTCAGCCCATCCACACGCATTCCTTGGAATCGGTGATCCTCTTCTGTTGTTTTTCGGTTCGTTGGGAATGTTTTGTTTTAGATTTTTCGCCCCTAAAACTGCCCTTCGGCGGATACCATGCGCTGTCATCACATGCAACCATCAACAAAAGGGCCGACACTGGGATGGGGCGATTTCTTGCCTTGTCAGCATAAGCTGGGCGGATGGACAATGTTTCCGGCTTAAGTTTCGTCAGATTTGCGAACGGATGTTGGGCAGCTTTCTCGATCGATCGGGGAGAGTGCGAGTGTGTGTATGCAAAGTCAGGTGGATCTGTTTATCGGTTCGAAAAGATGGAAGATGTAGCTGACCTAGTTATCGAGCGAAATGGGAAGGTTTCGTGTGACCTTCGGCAGAACTCAACACGTAGTAGTGGGCGCGTAGTGCTACCAACCTTCTCCCGAATCGTCGGACAGAATTTGGTGCAGGTTTCAATTACTTTAATGTGGTCCCCCTCGAGTTCACATACTCTACACCGGAAAGCCACCAAACAACGTCGTCCGGTTGATGTTTTGGTCGGTACGGGCCCAGGCCTAAACAGTAAATTCAGTTACCGGATGGCTGAGTTCAGCCCATCGTCACCACACTAACCACTTCCCGTGTTAAAAAACTACTGGAGCTTCGGGAACGATAGGGGCGTTTGGTTCCCAAATTTCCAAATATGCGCCTTGATTCGATGAATTCCAGACCAACGGCGGCCCCCCAGCCCACACCCCACGACAACGATGTGCGGTTTCGGATAAAATTTGCCTTCGAGGCTTCGGGGCTTCGGGGATTGGCCGTTTTCACCTGTACCACGCACAAAACCTTCCCTCACTTCTGTTGTAACGATCTTCTGTAATCTCCGCACCGCCGGTTTCCCCCACCCGCAAACGCAAAAATCCCAACCAACCAAAACACGGGGCGGAAAATCGTGAAATTAAACCTTTCCCAATAGAACACCGGATGCGTTATCGGTTGATTAACAACGAACCGGGTCGGATCGAAACCGGGACCGGGAGAATGGCAAAAGTTAGAACGGCCCGCCCCGGTGCGATAGCCGAAGGTTTTTCCGGTTTTGCTTTTGGAGGGTAATGTCAGGAATCCGGAACGAAAGGAAAACCGGAAGCCCTTTGCGGTGAGATCGCGGCCCACGTTCATGGGAAATTTGGGAATTGTTTCCTCGTTCGGCTTCTCCATGATGTGGAGAAGTCATCGATTGCTGAGCTGAGGGCACATTCCAGCACCGTTCCAGGTTTAAAAATCATCTCCATTTCCCTCGCTTCATGGAAAGTCCACCCGTTTGCTGGACGTCAGTGTGTTTTGGGGTTTCGGAAAGACAAACCCGACCCAGGATGGGAGGTAGCCATCTCACTTAATTAAATTAATTTACGGTCATTCCACGAAACCCTTGAACGCTATGCACCATCCAGACAGAACGTACCGAATGGCGCATGGTACTCTCCCGGAGGGGGCTTTTGGAGATCGAGCTGTTTCTGTGTGTGTGTGTGTTTTTTTACCAAGCAGAATAGTTTGAAGATGTAGATTCTTGCTCTTTTCACTTGCTTTACAGCAGCAGAGGCAGCCGCCGCAACCAGCTTCTACCGTGTCCAGCTGGTGAGGAACTTGTTAAGCAGGCAATAATTATTCATTCAACGTTCTCGTCCTCCACAAAACCACTTGCCCCACCATGCAAAGCCCAATCGTGTGAAGAAGTGTTTCGGGCGGGCCACTGCTTGCTTAAGAACGCGTGCTCGAGAGCCACTGAAGTGCTGAGTGCTTTGAGCATCTCTAATCTCCAGACAAGACAGTCTACTGGAGCTAACGACCATTGCAGTGTGGCGTTAAGATGCCTTCATAAAGGTTGATAAGCTTGGGAACCGCGTTCAAAAATTAGAACCTTTGATAAAACAGCGCGATAAGCCAGGTTCTAATGTGGGAAAAAAAGGAATTCATTTTTTTAAATGCAGAAAAGCCTTTCTTTGCTTTACTAGCAGCGTGAAATGGGATACAAAAGTGCATATTTGCGCTCGCACTTGTACAGATAGCTGTCAGAAACGTCAGCGAGAACGCGTGCTATTAAATACTACCGTCAAAAGCACTCATCCAGCCACTTCGTACACTAATAGCGCTGCCGTACATGAAAATGAAACTGACACTTTCGCTGATATTACACAATTCGCGTGTAAAGAGATACAAAAAATAGCATTGTTGTGAAATCAAAATGCGTCCTTTACGTTGCAGTGGCAGGTGAGCAAAAATGCATTTTATCACCAAACAGGCAGCATGTACACTTAGCTGTCACTCTACAATTCACTGTTATAAACTGAGGCTAACAGCAGGGGGTAAAAAAAGCTCTTTCGGTACAGAACAATAATCCCGCTCGGACACACACGCACATTGCTCATTTTCACAACAATATTGCTGTATAGTACACCGTTTTGGCGTCCTCCATTCGTCACTGTTTGCGCGATCTCCCAGGTAAGTTCACAATGGTGACAAATAAACAAAGCCCATCCCCGGGCGCTTAGCTCACACATAAAAACGCACACGAAATCTGCACGCCCGGTCTGGGAAAACCGAAAAAGCATCTTGGCTTTCGGATCTCAGTGCGCCCATTGCTTATTGTGTGTGTGTGTGTATGTTTCTAAACTTATTTCTCATTTATTAATATCGTGCCAGCAACCCCGTATGACCTCCTGCGGCTGGAAGCCAAACACTGGAAGTACCGATAGACGGAAAGTAGCACAATATCGGTGAGAACCCGTATGACCTCCTGCGGCTGGAAGCCAAACACTGGAAAGGAAAAGAAGGCCAGAGCGCTGGGAAATCGCCAGAGTTTGCCATTGCTTTGTCCGGTTCCGTCGCAACAAACGGTGCCACGCAACAATCGCACCAACGCGCACTACAATGGCCACATCATTGCCCAAAACGATGGGAGCGACTCGGCAAAGCGCCCCCCACACACAAGGGACGATAAAACACATTGCTGGGCGAACAATCGTAAGCATCGTTGTTTGCGGCGTTCTCTTCTCGGGCGTTTCGTTGCTGCCGTGCTGGACCAAAGTGTCACCAAGCACGGACGACGTCCGGAGTGACTTAAACCTTGGCGTCACGCAAGGTGCTCATCGAGGAAGTAGACGCCGTGGACGGTCTCCGCTATTGTTTCATCGTCACCGAGCAGCGGGAGTTTCACTGCTGCTGCACCCAGCCAGAGGCGCTTTTGACACACGCTCCCTGAGAAGCCCGCCGGAGGAACGATTCAAGACGAACGATGATGATGCAAAAGCGGCGGGTAAATCACATTGTCTTCCATTGGCACACAAAAATCCCAACGTCGGCATTGACTTCGAGCTCGTTTTCCCACACCACCTCCCATCCAACCCGCCCGAAACAGCAACCGCTCGGCGTTTCCTTTTCTACCCCAGTCGGCTATGTTTGGATATAATATATCCCTGGCTCCTCATCGTACTTTATAGCGGGAGGATGCGCCTTGGACGGAATGGAAATCGATAGCAAACATTTTCCCAATTCCCGGACGTGCGCGCTGTCGAAAGCGAACAAATAGAAGAGCAGAGAATCGAAACCAATAATACCATGCTGCTGCTGCTGCTGCTGTCAGCAGCGTTGCACGTTGTCATTTGCTCGCGTAAAAGTGAGATGAGCGTTGCATTTGCAAACGATTTTCGATCGCCAAGGCCCGGCGAGGATGGGAAAGAAACGTGAGCGTAAAGATTGTAACATCCGGAATTGGATATGATTGGTAAGGTTGAAGATGCCATTATGAGGGGTGGTTGCGCATCCGCATCTATATTGAACAGGCGGCGCACCAAACCAAACCGAACCGAACCGACCATCATTAGCTCCGGAGATCTCCCAGTCCGATCCGACGTCTTTGTTCGGCGATGTTCGCTTTTGGGAAAAGTGGGTGGCGTGGTCACTTTTCCTTTCCTTTCGGTGACGCTTGCTTCTCCCGCCAATTCTCGCCGAGCTTTTGTTTTGTTGCATTGTTTAATTAACCTCACTGATGAGGTGGATGGGTCTCTGCGAGCGGCAATAGTAAAAGTGGTTCTCTGGCGACTGTGGGAAAAAACGCACTGTGTGCGCGATTTAAAATTCAAGCCAGTGTTTAAATAAAAAGCTTGAATTAGTAAACAATAATTGAAGAATAATTGGCAATAAAGTTATTGTTAAAAGGTAGAAAGCGAGATATAACATATTTATGATGCCAATTAGCAGGCTGTGGAACTCGCTGGGAATATGCATTTGATGTGATTGCTAGAACTTGAGTGTATAGGCTTCATAGACCTTGGATGAAGTACCAAATAACAATTGGGATCTGTTACTCAGTGTTATCATAAGATTTCCTTGAAAAACAGATCAACAAACAAAACTAAAGTTCCAAATCTTTATCTCCTTGAAATTCTTGGTGAAACAACACAAACGGAAATTGATGGAAAACGAATGCTACTACTCACGTTATGTGGCCAGAATCGGTAACAATCCGAATCACATAAGCTGAGTCGTTCCCTGTAACAGTTACCTCTTGTACCGGGATAACTACAAGATGCAGTATTAATTGGCAACATCACTGCTACACGATATACGATGTAATCAAAAATGCATCATTTCCGGATGCAAACCTGGCAGATGAGATCGGTAGCTTCGGGTTGCATAAATGCGTAAGCATATAGTTCAGATTGGAAACGAGAAACGCAAAAGAAAATGTGCTTCAACCGACAGGAAAAAAAGCGATTGTACTGAAATGATTCTGTTTTCACTTTCACCCTCAGTCATCTCCAGCGTGTTGCGTCGCGTACTAAGTATGTGCTCGTGCTGAAATTAGTACCCGCGTCCGTACGGTGTATTTTCGTGGCTCTCTTCCGAAAACTCTAATGAGAACGCGATTTACCGGTACCGTTCACTTTCGTACGTATCCGAGCGTTATATGGTATGCCCGGTATGCCAGGAAATTGGACACTAATTTTAATTCATCAACACTCTCGCGCACAGCCACAATAATGTACGCTTTTCGGGCGATTGCCTCGAATTCGGATGAAGTTATCAAGTAAGGTTGCTTATTTTCCTGACGAGTGAGGAAACGCCGAGCGGTTGCTGTTTCGGGCGGGTTGGATGGGAGGTGGTGTGGGAAAACGAGCTCGAAGTCAATGCCGACGTTGGGATTTTTGTGTGCCAATGGAAGACAATGTGATTTACCCGCCGCTTTTGCATCATCATCGTTCGTCTTGAATCGTTCCTCCGGCGGGCTTCTCAGGGAGCGTGTGTCAAAAGCGCCTCTGGCTGGGTGCAGCAGCAGTGAAACTCCCGCTGCTCGGTGACGATGAAACAATAGCGGAGACCGTCCACGGCGTCTACTTCCTCGATGAGCACCTTGCGTGACGCCAAGGTTTAAGTCACTCCGGACGTCGTCCGTGCTTGGTGACACTTTGGTCCAGCACGGCAGCAACGAAACGCCCGAGAAGAGAACGCCGCAAACAACGATGCTTACGATTGTTCGCCCAGCAATGTGTTTTATCGTCCCTTGTGTGGGGGGGGGGGCGCTTTGCCGAGTCGCTCCCATCGTTTTGGGCAATGATGTGGCCATTGTAGTGCGCGTTGGTGCGATTGTTGCGTGGCACCGTTTGTTGCGACGGAACCGGACAAAGCAATGGCAAACTCTGGCGATTTCCCAGCGCTCTGGCCTTCTTTTCCTTTCCAGTGTTTGGCTTCCAGCCGCAGGAGGTCATACGGGGTTGCTGGCACGATATTAATAAATGAGAAATAAGTTTAGAAACACACACACACACACAATAAGCAATGGGCGCACTGAGATCCGAAAGCCAAGATGCCTTTTTGGTTTTCCCAGACCGGGCGTGCAGATTTCGTGTGCGTTTTTATGTGTGAGCTAAGCGCCCGGGGATGGGCTTTGTTTATTTGTCACCATTGTGAACTTACCTGGGAGATCGCGCAAACAGTGACGAATGGAGGACGCCAAAACGGTATACTATACAGCAATATTGTTGTGAAAATGAGCAATGTGCGTGTGTGTCCGAGCGGGATTATTGTTCTGTACCGAAAGAGCTTTTTTTACCCCCTGCTGTTAGCCTCAGTTTATAACAGTGAATTGTAGGGAATTATTGAATTTATGAAAATGCACAACCAAAACATCACCCAAACACGGAACCAAACGCACCCCGAAAAGCCATACTGTCCAAGCCTGGCATTCTGAACGATGTGGGGGGGGCCCGATTTTGATGAGTCCATTGTTTATGTTTACATCCCGTTGCGGACACTGAAAAATTGAGGCACGGATAACTTCAGGCAGAACCCCATAATGTTCTTCTGGAGAGGAAGTTACATACACACGTACCCGCACACATACGAAATGGGCCAACGAAAAACGAAAAGCCGGAAGTATCGTATTTTAGATCTTCTACAATGGTACTGTACGACCGGCGCCCTCTATCGTTGCGAGATTTGATGCGACTTCCTCCAGCGGGAGAGGATTTGCGCTTGACGGCGTTCGGAACAACAACTAGTATGTGGACGCTGCAGCTATACAGCCGCGTAGAGCCAAAAACACTCCTTCGAGCGATGCGGTTATCGACCGGCTAGGATCGGTTGGAGTTAGGGTTTTTCGAAGCTGGGCGAGAGGTTCATGGACCATCGAGGGAATGATCAAATTAACATGCAATCGATAGTCGGGAATGGTGCCAGACGTTGGTTGTTGGGATGCAATTTCAAGCTGTCAGCACCAAAAACACATTTGCTCCAGAGGGTCTTAAAGGGACATCTCCGGACAATTCTAATATCTTCCACCAAAGGGTTTTGAAAGAGACGAAAGACAAACATAGGAAAGCTATTTTAAATTACATTCCAGCGCGCTGTCCGCTTCCGTTGTCCGCCTTCTCGCACATACCCATCTTGACAGTTTCTTATACTTCATTTATTCCTTGGCTCCGAACTTCGAGTAATTCGAGTGTCCTTTGTGGCGTTCCCGTTTCCTGTTCGTTCGGTGTCAGCTGGTGTACGTACCGAAAAGCACACGCAGTAAGGTGCATCTCGTCAGGTTTAACACCCTTTTCTGCAAAAATATTTCCCATGCTTTCCCATGCTCACGACGGCAAGTGGGGCGAATGTACGAAAGCCATCTTCATGTGTTTTACGTCCACACGGTGTCACGGTGGACCTCGCCGATGCGTGGAATGTGAAGCTCTAGCTGTTGAGTTCGAGAGCCGTTTCGGTTCGTTGGACACTTGTGTGTTGCAGTTTTTGGCGAGGTGGAAGGTGAAAATTGCATCACCTCCATAGGGCGCAAAGACCCTTGCACGTTGGTTAAGAATTTAAATTAATGCAGGTGGTGAAGTCATTGTTAAGGGCAACAGTTTTTTTTCGCACGCCAGCCGAACAAATGTTTGTTCAACGACGCATTCTTTGTTTGCGATTGTCGATGTTTTGGAGAGGTTCTGTTTGAAGAGAATCAATTTTTGACGTTAAATACATTTTTTCATCACCAAACACTTCTTGACCTTGCTCTGGAGTTGATCATCCAACATGTCCTAGGTCATTCACTGACACATCCGTCCAGAATCACCGCCTAAAAAGGATCCAATGTTCACGCTACGGTGAGTTCACAAACCGATTAACTCATAATCCTTTGTATCCGCTACTTCATCCTGCCAAGTTTGCCGACACAAGGTCCAAGGACACAACACCGGTCTTAAGGATCCCATCACTGGCCCAGGTTTTCTCGTCAAAATTGCTGCTTCAGTTCATCTGTAAATGGTGAGTTTGTTATGTTGCAACCGTTCAAATTTCATTTTCCAATGTCTGTTTCGTTTGTTCTGCGGGACCATGAATGGGTTAAAATATCTTGCGGGTAACGGTCGCGATTCGGTGTCATATTCGGAGGTCGCGAAAAACGAAACCGATTGATGACCGGTATGGCAATATTTTTTTTGCCAACACATTTTGCAAGAATGTTTCTTCCTACTCCTTTGTGCAATCGCTCAAACTTCAGCCCAAGTTCACCAGTGCGTAATTCTGCTTCCTAACCGAAGTCATGAAAAATGATACTTTTCCACAAAAGTGCCCCAAGAGCCGTCACCCGATAGCAGAGAACGGTGGTACCGTGGCGAAGTGTTTCGGGAAACGCTATGGGAAAGGGGGTTAGACAAACATCAGACGCAACATACAAACAGCACTGCGAACGAACTACAGCAAAAAAAAAACAGGGCACAAAAGAAAACCATAATTCCTTCTTGACCGGTAGAACCCTTCCTAGAATGCAACCGCGAGGCGGTTTTTTAGCAAACAAAGTTCGCTTGAGAATGCAAACATCGTAGGGCAGAGCAGCAAAACAGGCAAAAATAAAACCGCAACGTAAACCTCCCGTTTCGGCTGGCCGCATGTCGCGTACCACCATACCGACCAGAGGATGAGGCCTGTGCAGTTCGAGTCCGAGGATGGGTCCATTGTGCAAACACGTTCGTCCGTACAGTTGGGGCCGTTATGGCGATTGATTTGATTTATGACCCTACCCGACCCGAAGATGAGGCGTTTGTTTGTGTTTATGCTTCTTTTCTTCCAGATGTACCTTTTCCCCACCAGCAAGGCGTATGATCGCCAATCCCACACAGCACATCCCGGCCCAACCCAATCTTCTGCTCGGTGCAGAATGCTATGCAAATTCATGCTAAACATATGCGCACGCTGTCGCTGCCGTTTTAGCTTCTTATTGTTTTGTTAAGTAATTTCTACGCTCGGTTGGCCTCGCAACGGGCTTAAGATTTGATACTGTTAAGGGATCGCGAAAGGGTCGGTTCGTTGAGGCGGGAGGGGTTGATCGAAGTCGAAATGCATAAAATGGGAGAACAACAACTCACCTACACGCATCTGCAAACGCCGATGTTGTGCCGGGAGTGCCATCCACACGGGTGGAAGCAAAATAAATACGAATAAATAAGCAATGGAAATCGGAGGGAACGTTGATTGGAACGACATGGCTGTGTACATCTTCATTTCCAGGCCAACGATTAAGATGGTAGGACGAAGGTAAAGGTTTACAAACAGTTCGAGAAGCATGCAGCTAAGTGTTAGCTTACAGCCAAACGAGGGCGTGTTAGTTTAAAGAAAGTAGTTGAATAACTTGTGGCAATGCGTGGCTTTGTCAATCTCGATTAAAGGAAAAGTGTATAGTTAGATTATTAGGGCAAAATAATAAAGCCATATGCTTGTTAAACATTATTTAAATTCACCTCCTATAACTTAAACTAGAGATTTGAACGAGTTTTGTTGGAAAACTGTCAACATTAATCCTTAGATATTAAAGTACGACTAAACTGAGTATCAATATTGGCTTTTGCAGTAAAAGTTAAAATTGTTCATGCTATATTATTTCAACTTTTTTGTTATCGTATGACACATTCGCTTCTTATGCATTGATTAATTTACTTTAAAAAGAATCACAACCACGCGCTTGTGTACCCTAAAGCACTAATAATAGTAACATTGTGTAACATCTACACATAAGTCTACTTGAAATCCATTATAAATCTTAATAAATAACAAATAACAATTATAAGCGATAGCCCACTGTGCTTTAAGTAAATCGATCGAATCGCGACAAAACCCAAGCACCCGCTGTTAGATTTAGAGCTTTAATCAATGCTCTATCAACAGTGAAAGTAAACTCCATTCCTGGTGCGGCCTTTTTTCTGCCCAATCATCTCCATTTCAACTCCCCATAAACGACATTGAATTGTGTCGAATGTCTCCATATGTGTGTTTTCTTTGCCAAGTGCCAAGATTTAAGCACACATTTTCACTTTCGGTTAAGTGAACCTATTTTCCGGCCAAAAAAAGAAAAACACACACACACCGTTTGCAAGCGACCAGGCGTTACAAATTCCATTCAAATTACTTCCCCATTTACGAAGCAGAGGAACTTTTGTACGCAGTACACTTCATCGCAAACCTCCTCCAGGGTCCCACAGTAATGTTTGTTATTTGCTCTTTTTTTCGTCTCTTGTCGGTGACACTGTACCTTTTTTCTTTTCTTTTTAGCTGATAGCGGAAAATGTGCGGAAAATGACATCGATCAACACGGAACCCTTGCTTCTATTTTGGCACACGCACACCTCTCACCGAGCAAGCTGCCTAAAAGCGCGTTACAGTTCATGCTATATTATTTCAACTTTTTTGTTATCGTATGACACATTCGCTTCTTATGCATTGATTAATTTACTTTAAAAAGAATCACAACCACGCGCTTGTGTACCCTAAAGCACTAATAATAGTAACATTGTGTAACATCTACACATAAGTCTACTTGAAATCCATTATAAATCTTAATAAATAACAAATAACAATTATAAGCGATAGCCCACTGTGCTTTAAGTAAATCGATCGAATCGCGACAAAACCCAAGCACCCGCTGTTAGATTTAGAGCTTTAATCAATGCTCTATCAACAGTGAAAGTAAACTCCATTCCTGGTGCGGCCTTTTTTCTGCCCAATCATCTCCATTTCAACTCCCCATAAACGACATTGAATTGTGTCGAATGTCTCCATATGTGTGTTTTCTTTGCCAAGTGCCAAGATTTAAGCACACATTTTCACTTTCGGTTAAGTGAACCTATTTTCCGGCCAAAAAAAGAAAAACACACACACACCGTTTGCAAGCGACCAGGCGTTACAAATTCCATTCAAATTACTTCCCCATTTACGAAGCAGAGGAACTTTTGTACGCAGTACACTTCATCGCAAACCTCCTCCAGGGTCCCACAGTAATGTTTGTTATTTGCTCTTTTTTTCGTCTCTTGTCGGTGACACTGTACCTTTTTTCTTTTCTTTTTAGCTGATAGCGGAAAATGTGCGGAAAATGACATCGATCAACACGGAACCCTTGCTTCTATTTTGGCACACGCACACCTCTCACCGAGCAAGCTGCCTAAAAGCGCGTTACAGCAAAGAGATTCCACAAAAGGCGAGAAATTACCAACCAAACCTCGATCACGCACGCATCGGGAAGCTAAAACCTGGCGAAACAGCAGTGAAAGGGGGATGAACGCGACAACTTGCAAACGCAAATTAGCAGCGCTGGCTGCTATCCTTCCCATCAACACCGACCGCCTTATCGCTCGTTATCGTCGCTTGACAGCGAGGTGCAAAGTGCTGTAGACAAGTCGCCGAAGCAAAATGCAAAAACCCAATCAGCTGTCAATCGGAATACGTTCTCTTACACGCTCTTCTAATGTACAAATACCGGTGAATGAAATGGTTATCGTTAGACGGGCGATAGAAGAGCAGAAGCAGAAGCAGCACAAAGTGGAATTAAATTGATCACACTTCCTGTTCTTCGAACATCCGGACGTAAATAGGGGCGACCATTGTACGCAGAATGTTTTGTTCAGAATGAAGTACTGCGTCCCTGCCAGCTGGTTTTTCGTTCATGAAAGGAAAAAGGATTAAATTTAGAACAGGAACAATAATGTGGCAAGAAACATGAACGATCGCCCATACCTCCCAGAAGCGTGTGTCACCTAAGCTCAAGCATAACCTGCGGGTGGTTTCTCTGCCAGTTCCCTGCCAGTTAATTACAGGATCTAGCAGTTGGGTCGGCAAAGAGACCCAGATAGAGAGCGAGAGAGTTTCGTGTTACGGTGGCAGTGGAAAGAATCCCGGGAGGTCCCGGATGCTGCAAACGGTGTGAAGAACGATGAAAGAAGATCACCATAATGATGATGATGATCCCGAGAGCACCTTAAGCGGAGTGTCACATACGGTTCAGATAATGGGCCCGGAAATGGTCATACAAACACACGGTTTGATCTGCAGAACGGAAGTCACTCGCGCCATAATATCTGGAAGACTCGAAGCAGTCAAAACCCGAGGACAAATGTGTCCGGGATTAAACCATTAGAGTTCCGGCGATGATGGTGGTGCGATACCTTTCCCTGGGCCGTACCATTGATTCATCTACATAAATTCCACCTTCCTTTCTCTCGCTCGGATTCTGCCCATTTCCGGCACATTACCGGGACACAAATATGTGTGTGACAGCGAAATTGGGTATAGCGTACCTTCATCATCTCATTTGTAACGCTGCTCTCGTTTCGAGTGGTCCGCTCTTATGCCTATTTTTTCTTTTCCTGGTGAGCTTCATAATGCTCACTGATTATCTTTTATGTTAGCTTTTGTTTTTTTGCTGCTGCTGCTGCTGCTGCTCGAAAACTGCAACCGGAAAGCGTATGTGGGAATGTGGGATGGTGCGAGAGAAAGACGCTGGTGTACGCAAGCATAATATAAATCACATCCTAAGCGTGAAGCAGACTGTGTGGAGCGTGTGTTATAGGGAGAGTGTGCAAAAATAATACTCAATCGCTCCAAAAAACACACCGCTCCACCTTGAGAAATTCTGCCTGCAAATACAGTGGTCCTCGGGAAATGCATATAGCCGGCATGAAAATCGCACCCCGGCACCCGGGTGATTAATGGCAACCTTAATGAGACACACATTCAACCATCAAATGCCGGAGCTAGTGTGTGCTTTACTTTTCGCGTGGTAGCGCAAACAGCTTTTTTTTGTGGCGATGGTGGAAAGTTTGGAATCCCTCACAAAAAGATGAAAACAAGAGCATCAACCTTGATGGAAAATAGGAGTAGTTGCAAAATTTATCTCTTCTACAGCGGGCCTTTTTTCTTCGACTCCTTCTCGCCTGTGCTAATGATCGGTTGCGGGAAGGAAATGTGAGGGTTTCATAAATCATCACCCAAGTCGTCAGAGGACGTCAAGATCACATCGTTTTTGTCGGCAGCTCTGGAAGCCCCCCGAAAACACACCCGGTAAGAGAGCAATTTTCCGTGTTTCCCGGGTTGATTGCGTGGAGCAGTTGGTAGTTCCCAACTTTGGTTGCCAAAAGTTAGCCCCCAAACGGGACTTTTCCTTCTCGCCAATCGGGCGTTCCTTGACCTCTGGGCGCGGGGGCATTTGCGTTGCGCCGGTGGACTATGGTAGACGAACTCTTCACGCACACACAAAATCGGAGCGATCATTAGAATAATTCCCCCCGGAACGCGCCTCGACGGATAGATGGATGAGATCGTACAAAGCCAAGCCTGCTACTCTAATAATCCATCTCTCCGGCTAAAGTCTTGGCTTCATTTCATGCTACCGGTACCCGAGCTCCGATCGCAACGAGAGGGGCAATCATTATTATCGTCATCTTCATCAGCTTTCTACCGTGCTTCGCGATCATAATCAAGTGGAATTGTCCGCTTCCTCTCGCAGCTGATTCTTGCTGACCCGGCACCAAACAAACGGCCAACGTTCTGTAGGCATTCCAGAAGCGTGCGTGCGTGTGTGTATGTGTTGGGAATACCATGTTTGTGTGTGTGTGTGTGTGCGTGTAATAGACTTCCGCTCTCGGCTCCATGGCAGAGCCAAACACCAAGTCCACCCGAAAAAGCATGATGAGAAATTGAAAAAGCTATGATCGTAAAGCTGTTTAATATCAAAATTCCTCCTCGCACACTGTCTGCGGAGTTGATCTCGCGTTTCTTGCCCAGCCTTAACACGGCCTTTTCCCAACGATCGGAACGGAAACGAAATCGATAAATTTCAAACTATCTCTTCGATTCCACGGCTGCCCGAATCCCTGGAGGGGCAACGTTTTTTTTCTTCTTCTATCGAGTAGATTGAGAAGAAATTCCTCCCGTTGTTTTTGTTTTTACTACCAGAGGGCACAATCACACCGTTGTCACCTCTGGCAGCATGGTTCGGTAGGTTGGACCGCAGTGGGAAAATTCCCGGCAGCGTTAGGGTAACCTCCAAAAATGTTGGTCTAACCCCGTCAACCGACCCGGGCACGGATGGGACATCACAACGACCGACCAGAAGTCCTCCGCTGTTCGGGCTTCGACCTAAGTCGTCTATATTCCAATCTCCCCATCTCTTTCTCTCTCTCTCTTACCATTCTTTCTGCTCCTCGGTTTCACCAACCCGTGTCGGTACGGGTGACATGAAAATCCGTATAATAAAAACAAACTCCACTGCGCGATGAACGGGCGAGAACGGTTGACAGGAAGTTCCAATTTATAATTTACATTTCTACACTTCTCCCGGGGCTCCAGCGCACGAGACTCGATGGCCAACTTTACGGTCCGCTGGCACATTTCTTCTTGCGACCAATGGACACCTCGGTGTCAGTGCCGGCTCGAATTGGACCGTTTTTTTTCTCTCCATTCCTTTTATTGTCACCCAACACACGGTTGGAAGTTAGTTCTCGTGGCTCGCACTAACGAGTGCTCGCAGTAGTGCGAGTAGGAAGTAAATGGCACAATCGATGAGCTGGAAAGTCGCGACTCCGACACACTCCTGCTGACAAGTGCTGTTTTCCGGTGTTTGGGAAATTGGACTTTTCCGGAGAAGCTGGCGTTGGCACGGTTGATCGAAAAGTTAGAATGAAAGTGATTTGCAAACAGTGACTTGGGCTTGGGTTATTAAAATGTAATCAATTTTAAAGCCATTGTATCGGCATAGATCACCCAGCCAGGAGAATGACAGACAAAACTCCGATTGTCCGAGAATTTAAAGCGAAATAGAACCATTTAAGCCTCTAGACTACAGAACGTAATGAGGCAATTCGATTCGGTACGGGCCAAGAACCGATCTGCTGATCGTTGCCTATCATTAGGCGCCGATCTTTTTTTGGTTTTGCGGTCCGAAAAATATGCACACGTGCATGCACACCCGGAAGACGGCACCAGGGAACGCCACCAAATCATGGCCACCCTGAGCCAACTTTCTCGTACGCACCCAGAAGTGGATGATTTTTCTTGCAGTGAATGGAAAAGTCATGCCACTTAGATGAAAGGAATTTTTTAATAATTACCTTAGATTTTCTCCCAAGCGTACGAAGAAACACACAAACGCAGGGCGAACGAGGAAGAAGAAGAAACGACAAAAAAAAACCCAAAAGCGTTCTTGAAATCTACCCCGAAACCCGGAATCGGAATCGATAATTGAAGCGAGAACTCCGTAGGCCCAGCGGTTGCTTCGTCCAAGCAATCCAATATATCAAATCGTCTGTACTGTTTTGCCGCCTTTCGGCCTCCGTACCGAACACACATTCCAATGTCCATTTTGACCCATCATCATCATCATCACCGGGCTTGATGATCTTGAGGATCGCCATCATCATCGCATCTAGTTTTCGTGAAGGCAACCCCGTCCACTGAAGCGCCAGGTCAGAAGTTGAAACAAATGACCGGAAAGGAGGTACGGCCTGAGTGGATCATTCTGGCAAGCGCCTTCAAAAAATCTCCAAACCCAAGATCGTGTAAGACGTTCCCCGAGTGAAAACGCTGGGCCTGAGAGAGATGTAAATTAGAAATCGTAACCACCGATCGTTTAGCCGCAACCATTAGCGCAGTGAGTGCGGAAGAGATTTTCAGAATCTTCTTCACTTGCGATCCAAAATCTTTTGTCTGCATATGGAAGATGCTCCGATCATCACCGATCCGGCCCGTAATTACCGTGTGGAGGGTTTAGAGGGGTCCAATTTCGACATTCCAACGTTCGAACTGTCCATTTGCGGTGTCCATCTTCGTGTGCGCATTAATGTTCGCTTCGATGCGCGCTCTGTGGCGCAGTTGCAAGGCCACCGACCTCCGGCAGGTCTCCGAATTCGCGTGCGTGCGTTGTTACCATCTAAGGGTTCGATTAAATTCGACAAAAACAAAGGTTGAAGGTTAACTGTGGTCGATTGCACCGATTACGCGCGTTGCGTAACTTCAAACGCATTCAGACCCGTCACGGTTCGGTGCAGTAAGAACTCTCGCAGATCGAACGATCAATCGTCGTACGTGTAACCCAGGTCTACCCAACCAACGGATGTGTAACACCTGGTTCGTGTAACGCAGCAACCGAAAAAGGCTTTCGGGAGGTTAAGATTGCGCCGAAGAAGCTGCCACTCAACACTTGCAGGAGCGCGCGGTACCAATTAAATAAGGCCACGGCTTTATTTACACCCGAAAAAGCACAGCAGCCCTCGCTGCGGGCGTCCATTTTCCACGCGCTACCACGAAACGCAGGCCTCTTTGATGGATTGATGGATCTTCTTTCTTTCGTGAAGCAGAACGCGCATATAGTTACGGCGTTGGCTTTGAAATACGAGATTCTCAAACGCAACAGGCTCTCCCGGTCGAGATGTCCGGGTGGGATTTACAAACATTGCACCCAAAGAACAGGACGATATGTTTAAATAACAATTGCCCATTCTTAAAACCCTTTGTTCTTGTTGGACTAGAAAAAAACAGGCGGCATTAAAAGATTCATTCACAAAGTGAACCGAACTGTTAGCGCAATCGAATTGAAACTTTTGTCGGCGGCCACTACACGCCTTTGGTCGAAGTTTCGGAAAGTGGAGCAGAATGGCTTGCCGTAATTTATTCAATCAACACACGCTGTCCAACACCGTTTCCGACATGCTCCAGTAACAACAAGCACTTTGACGACGACGACGATGAGGACCACACCAGAATCGGCGACCACAGTCGAAAGCCCGCCAGCAGACATCCTCCAGATGGAGAGATGGAGTGCGTTTTATTGCGCTCTGTGTGGCTGTGGCCACGAGAGAGAGAGAACGTTACATCCGGTGAGGGAGTTGTTCTAATGAAATGCCAGAACCATCAAAACTTCTCATAGTTGTTGGTACTCTTGGGCAGTGGTATGTTACATCGTCCACGGCCAGGTGAATCCATGGTTCAACCACGGTTGCCCTAACCTCGGCGCTATGGCGATCGTTCGGGTCGTGGAATTCTTGGCCCCGCATAAATTACCCATAAATTACGCACCATACACACACACACACATTCTTTCTGCCTTTTGTGGGCTATAGTTCTTCATCGGTCGCTTTACCGCACCATTCTGTCGTATCATTGTTACAAGTTCTCAGATTTCTTTAGTTTTAAGACCTGTGGTTGTTCAGCGGTAACGCATAATATAGCACCTTGGGGTGTTTCGGGACAGGCATAAAAACATCCACCACACAGTACTGCGATGTCATAAGCTTTGCAGCTCAATCCGCGTGCACAGGTGAGCACGAATGGCACGCGTTCCACGAACCATCTGGGATGATTCAGCTACTGCGCTTGGTGTTGAAGTGTCTGTCCGATCATTTCTAAATATGGCGCAAAATGGATGAGCAAACTTCCAACTTGACTCACCTTTAGATGGTTTACGATCGGACAGCAAGCCTATTCCGGATGGTGCGGTAGCCGCTTAATTATCGGCCTGTCAAAGTCACGTTGCGAATCCACAGAGGGATTCAAAACCGCACACACACAGATCACTGATGCCGGGTGACAAGATTTTGATAGTGCGCGTGCACAGGACGCACACAGGATGCTTAAATTAAATTGTAATTTTTCAACAATTTGTTCTCGTGCTAATCACCACCACGATAAGTGACTCACGAAAGATTCGTACACAAAACTTTTACTCACACTATTTCCAACAATTTCTGCTCTGCTTATCACATTCGAGTGAACTTTTTTGCACAATCAAACTTAATTACAAACACACTTTTTTGTATGTTGTTTTGCACATCCGTTTTGATAACCTTGATTTGGGAAGGTTTTCTATTATTGATTAAACACACTCACACACACAGAGCATTTATTGCTTATGCTCGATTAGGGATGATTGCACGATACCGTTTTCCACATAATTTATATTATTTACCTTCTTTTTTTTCTCGTTTCCACCTTTTTTTTACCTTCTTCCCGTACTGTTTTGATTGTTATGTTTCACTTCGATTGTGGCTTCCGTTTTGCAAACAATGAAAAGCACAACAGAGCCAGACTATTGCACCGGTGCTGCTATCAGCAGAAATAACTTCACCTTTCGGAAAATATGTTATTATTTTTCCACCATCAACAACAAACAGCCGCGGTTGATTTTTCCGATTGCGATTTTCCCCATCGCAGCTGTGCGCTGTACAAATAAGTGTGTGCAACTTGTTTTGCCACTTCTGTGTGTTGCGCTACACTACTCGATGTCACTGTGTAAGCTTTTTTTTTGGCTTTGTTTCGAACAAACCACTGCCAAACCGCTCGGCTTTTTTAATTTCACTTCACTGTTGTTTCATTTGGATGCACACACACACACACACACACAGTGCAAACCGGTCAGCAATCATAGCAAAAGCACATCGAACACAATCGAAACCAGCAGCAACCTAGCAAACCGTCGTCCGGTTCCTTATCTGTGGGTGTTTTATTTTCGTTTTCAATAACTACACTCGCCGGCACACACTGACGTCGTTATTCTTTTTTTGTTTTGTTTTACAGCAAACCTTTCCAGGACTTCTCAGCGCCCTCACGTAGATTGTGGACACAAGAGACAAAAGCGTATGAGCGAGCGAGACGGACCCGGACGGCAAAAATAAACCAACGCACTGATAAAGTTGCAGTCAGAGTGCCGGGGACGATATACTCTGAATGCACTGCGTCGCCTCTATCGGAGTGTTGCCTGCACGTTTGGCGCCCTGATAGCCGGACAGCTTGCCTTTCTTTTGCCACTTTTCCAATTATAGAACCATCACTGTTGCACTTCCGACACACTTGGCGATTTGTTGCGTTCGGCAAATGATAAACAATTTTACTGTTCGCTCGTTGAAATCGTTCGTTGTTTGTACGCGCGCAGCACAGATTCCGTTCCACGCGTTCCAATCGACTTAAGAGGAATGAAGATGGCTTAGCTGGAAAAGCATGCTAAGCCCGGTCCGGTGCTCTTTCGTACGAATCCACTCGCTCGCTCGCTCGCTCTCTCGCTCTCTGTCGGTTCCAAGAAGGGAGATCAGACAAAAAAATGCGCTCTCTCTACAAACCAGCATGCGAGGAACGCCATTTCGTCGACTCTCTCTCGCATTCGCTCATGCTCGTTCGTGAAAGGAATGTAGTTTAAACATAAAAATATGCTGCCCAACATAGATCGCTCAGCTTGCACTGAAGGGTGCTAGGAAGCAGGCAGGAAGTTCGTGAGCAAAACAGACAGCTCAGCTCTTCATCGATTCTTTTGAACTTCTCTCCAACACGCTCGCGCTCTCTCGACTCTAGTTGCGCTATTCAAACATGCGTAGGGTTTCATCGATTTTAATGCGAACGGTGGTGCACTATAGTTCGCTTTGAGGACAGAATATCTTGCTTGACTGTAGAATACAGTATAGTAAATAGAAATTGATCCTAAATTAGATTAAACTGTTGTTTAGAGACTTAAAAACATAAAAAAAGAATTAGTTATCTTTTTTGATAAAATTATTTATTTTTTTATTATTACAATAGTTGCTGCACTTAGGGAGATTTTTAAACATTATAAATATAACGTCCATAATAACAGGCAATCATTCAGAATGGACAGATTTTTTCTTTCTCTGGATAGGTTCATAATAAGCCTGACTCTATCGTGCTCTACTGCCTCCATAAATTTATCCACTCGGCGTAGCTTCCGGCTCTCCATGTCAGCCATCATACGTCGACGACGACGTCGGTGACAGAAATAAAAACTGACTTCACCTCTCTCCCCCATTGGTGAGCACATTAATATGTGGAAACCGGCGTGGCCTGTGCACTCGAGACTGTCATTAATAGCAGAGTCTCCCATACAATGGTTTGCGTGTGCGTTCTTGAAGTTGTTCTACACGCACCGGCGTGTCCCATATGTTCCGGAGAGGACAAACAGAGCATCAACACAGACAAACAGTGTCGCGTGGTATATAGTACGAAACTCCCTCATAACAAAGTCTGTGCATGGTCGTGACCGGTATGCAACGTCCCCTCGATGCACTTGCCAGACCATTCGCTCGAAACCCACGCTCAGATCTTTTAGCACTCAGGAGATCAGAAGAAACCCTGGGCCTGCCCTGAGAGCGCGGCCGAAACGATGTCACTGCCAACTGCTGCTCACTGTCACCATTATCCACGTGAATGGCAGCAAATCGAGAAGCAAAAGCAAAAAGCCTGGTCGCGAATATGCCTTTGACATAATGTTCCAATTTAGATTGACGCTGGATTAATGGCGCATGACAACCGCAAAACAATTTCGCCCGAGCCACGCCACCATTCGTGAGCCCGGTAGTGGTGATGATTGGCAATCATCGTTTTTGTTTTGCGCACAATGCCCGTCTCCAGTTGGTGAGGCTCAGCCGGGAGATTTTTGGTCCGAAAAATCGGGTCTCCCTCGCGCGAAATTGCACAATCCAGCACAAATGAGCCAATTTTCGTGTTTTATAGAGCGACCATCGTAAAGCGTTTTGCAAATGCATGGCGGTGCGTTTTTCAATTACTGCTTCCAAGGGGAAACTTACATTAAAACACGATGAGCTGCTGGGAAAGAAAGTGAAACACGTTCTTGTAGCTTTTGTGCTTTTTTACAAGTTGATGATTAATACACTAATTAGTTTGTTTGCTTAGAAAATTCGTGAGCGTCACAAAACTCAAGGAAGTATTAAAAACGCATAACGTTATCATAATCCTCTCGGTTCCTCAAAGCGCAGTTCAAAGCAGGTCTATCTGCTTATTAATCTAACAACACTCGTACCGTCTCCAAAGAGGCCATAAAAGGCAAACAACGGACTACGGCGCGTCGAAATTTACGTATCAAACATCTCACACTCGACGCAAAACCATTTAAACGTTTAACAACCAACCCCAAGAAGTAGCTAATAATAATCAAAATCGGATTATCTTCGTGCTTGACTAAAAAAAGTATAAATCCTTAAACACCACAAGGGTGTGTTGGCCATTGGTCAGCCTCTCATGCTGGCCTGGAACGTTCAAATCTCAAACGATTGGCCCATAAAATTGAGATTTATCAAGAAAAACCTGTCCTCGAAAGGTGCACCTGGGATTAACATTTAATTTAAGTTGTTTTTGTTATTGTCGTGTTGTTGTTCCTTATTTAATTTGGTTTTTATTTAATAACATATTATATAACCAATATCTTAGCCCCGTAATATCTTGTCCAGTCTTTTTAGCGAAATCAATTAAGCAAATTAAGTTCTTCACCTTGTTCGTTTATTAAAGCGATATCTCGTTCCTGTTTGTTCATCAAGGAAATTGTTTTCCCCATTTTCATACGTGGATTGGCCTTTGTTTATCCACCGTCTACAATCGTATGGGGGCAGGTATGTTCCCCCCCAAACTCGGGGAGTTATCCGACCGCACCGCACCTCATTTTGCCTATCGGCATTTTCCCTAACGTGCACCCATTATAAGAATTTGTTTGCTTTTGACTGTTTTCGTTACACCTTTGTTTTTCCCCATTTTTTTTTTTTGTGTTTGTCCGTGTATCCGGTACACTCCCGTTAGAGTTGGATTGGTTGGCATCAAATTTCATGCTTCACGTGCCATCGTGCATCGCTTTTTTGTCTGTCGTATGATTGAGGGAAGCATAATGTTGAATAAAAACAGCGCCGCAACACAACTCCCCAAAAGGGACGTTGATGGGCTCTAGCGCTGTCATATCGCACCGGTCGGTGTGCCAGCTACTTTGTTTTTGTTCCTCGCCAAGGCAGGCAAGCCCACCCTATTTATTCTCCAAAGATTTTCTCTCGCACTCCCCCATTTTCCTGCAAGGTGTGGTGGAACTGCAGTTCCGGGTGATGTACCTCCGGCAGCAGATTTTCGATTGTTCTGTTCGGTGAGCTCCGGTGTGCTACCACGTGACCAGCCCACCCGCTCCGTGGGCAGCGGATAAAGTAATTAAACCCACGCAGACACGTCGTCTATCCTCGTTCCGGTGTGGTTTAGTGTAGAAGGCATCCTCCACCTTCTGGTGGAGCGCCCACGCGCACAGCATATGTGGGCTCGAGCATCAAGGTCGGGTGTAGGAGCGTGTTGACCCCGTTCGCCTCCAGACGTTGCATGATTCGGGCAAGTGGGTGGCTAGCTTGAATGGATTATGAAACGGATTCCTCCACAAAACGGGGGAGGCCCGGTGCATTAGATATAGTGATGAAGACAATCTAATCGATTTGGGGATGGATGTAGAAAATAATTTGAATCGTCAAGCACTTGTCGAAAGGACTTTCAACGAGCGTTCTGATGAGATAACCCAGTCAACTGCAGGTTACATCATGTTAACAACAAATACTATAATTTTTACGACACAAGTCTTATTAGTAGTGAATTACTTTAAGCAACATTGCCGTACTATTCGGAATTGATTATATGTTACCACCAAAGTACGAAATGATTCGCAGTCACACATTTTTATCAAAGGCATTCTCCCGGTGACGATAGAATTTAGAACACGTCTTTCGCTGGAAGTCCTTGAGCATTGACTGAAACCTTGAAAAACAACAAAATAGAACAATTCAACAGGTTGAGTTCTGAAGCGTTGGTCAAAAATGTTTAGTATTTCATTAGTAATTTTTTCAACTGAGTTTATGTGTGATTTTGATTGTGCAACTATTAAAACATCGCTATTGAACAGTTGATCATCGGAGAGTAGAATTAAAAAATGTGGCTTTTTTAAGAATATATCAATTATCCTCAAGATGACATATTAGTGATCCTTTGGAAATCCACTAATAGAATGTTTTGCGAAATATTCACAAACCAAATAAAATAAGGTCATATCGACACAGGATATCCCTGATTGATTAAAGGATTGATCAATTAGCTTAAGTTTAAGACTGAAAACTCAACAATTTGGGCACGATTAACAATATTTGCAACATTTGTAGTAAACGACCAACCAAGCCTTGTTGCATATGATTTATAAATAGTTATTAAATCGTTATAAGCCCCGAGTTCGTTGTGCTCAATTACTTAGGATCGTATCTGCAACTAACCAGTCATATAACTAATTTAAATACAATATATGAATAATGGACTCTTATAAACAAAGTTAAATAAATAAAAAGGAAGATGAATTTAAGTTGTTAAAATTACCACATCTCATGTACTGTTTTGCCATACAGTAAAACTGAAAGATCTACTGTGCGCCCTACGGTGGAAACGATCGCCTAAGTACTGTCAGCTTTTAACTGACTAAAATCTTCATTTCCTGACTGCCAGATACGATACTACTTCAGAAATGTAAGGTGTAGCCGTATTATATTCCTCTCTGCGTATCTGCTCTATGCCTATTTGATTAGGGTATCCTGGCGTTCTAGCTGCTGAAAGCGCTGATGCGACATCAATTTCTACGACTGGAACAAATTATTGTTGCAACTGTTTCGACGGTCTCTTCATGTAGGACTTGGCTGTTCATGAGATAGCAGGCAGCAGTAAAAATTTGGATTCCACCGGGACATGTTCAGGTCCGTGACATGTCGAGGATTCAGGGCAGAGAGCCTCTTGCATAAACTTCAGCTTTTCAAGATAGCCTTGAAAGAATGAGTTGGCATGTCCAGGCACCGTGTGGAGAAGCATCCCACTCCTGTTGTTACAGTTTAAGGGAAAGCTCTCGCTCAATCCTTGTTGCGTTGTGAAAGTCGTTGCCAGATTCGCGATACCGAAGGAAGGAACGAGCATCATCTGTGATTAAGAGATTCGGTTGTATCATTCCTGCAACTAAGCTACGCCAATCGTGCGATAACGTACAAAAAGCGTTGCACTCTCATTGAACCAGCTTACTGAAGAACGTCTGGCGTTGGACGTTGGAATCAAACAGGTGCGCGAACATGCAGCTACTGGATCGAGGACTCACAAAGATCGGCATCATTCGCATGGGAACATTCATCATATGCTTTGCTCTCTTGACTGCGTAGTTTAGATGTGATATCCAGGTGAGCCAATGAAGTCAATAAAGATGCCTAAATCTTTTCAGAGTCTTTGCAGAGTGCATCACCGCACCATCGATGCGAATGCTCCCGAATTCCCGAACACTTTTCTAAACTATTTAGCTCTAAAATTCCTTTCATTTCGTGAATTCAATTCCAATAGTGTAGCATTTAATTTATGCAACAATCCAAAAACTCCGCTCCATAAATCAGCTCCCTTAAGCATCCGTATTTCATTGACACCATTAAACGGCGACAGGCTGAAAATTAGGCTGTAAACCATTCGAAAGATACTGTCCCGCATTTGTCGGATAATTTATTGCATTGGTAATAAAATTATTTCATCTCATTCTTGCTCTCCAACGGGGCAATCCCCATCA
This sequence comes from Anopheles maculatus, assembly GCA_002091835.1. Classification (NCBI taxonomy): domain Eukaryota; kingdom Metazoa; phylum Arthropoda; class Insecta; order Diptera; family Culicidae; genus Anopheles; species Anopheles maculatus. The sequence continues at coordinate 22,950 of KZ061630.1, read as the reverse complement.
AAAAACCCACAAACCACCCGACGCCTCAAACGAAACCATTTCAGCAGCGTAAGCAAATCGATTCCACCCACATATAAAGCATCCCCGGAACTCGCTTGGAATGATGCCCCATAAAGAGTTGCTTCCCATGACAAATAGTTACATCGAAATGGAAAATCACGTTATATAGATATTGATCGGGGAAGGCTTACTTCCCATTGCCAATGGCTGGAGACATATTTGAGCGTTCAAATTCGCATTTAATCTACCGCATGCGTAGCTCATAATCGTCGATTAGTTACGCCTTGGTTAAGGTGTAGGTGTGTCGGTCGGTCGCTATCGTCTAATGGACTTTTATGAGACCCATCGGTTATATGCTAATCGGTTTGCGACGGGTCATCTCGCATGGCTTCTTCGAAAACCGCTTCCAAACAAAACCTCCAACAGATCCAGGAAGCCACCACGGCAAACGGAAGGTGTCAAACGTGCTGACATGTCAAACGCCCCCTTGCGTTACTCCGTTCCAGTTTGTTAGCGTGTGCCTGTCGACATGTACACAGGCGGGCCGGTTTTTATGCTGCCGTTGCAACGCCACACAACCGGCCGGCCTGCTGAGAGCCGATCGAACTGTGCTTGCATTGGATTTGCTGATGGATGGAAACATTTCTCGACACAAGACACCACCGCTTCGCTTGGGAAGGGGTTTTCGGCTTTTTGGTGGTGTTTTGTTTTGTTGCTTGTGAGACGTTTCGGCGCGGGCGGGTTTTTTGACGTTGGCGTTGTTTTAATGGCGGCACCCTTCTCGGTCTTCTGCGGACGCGATCAAAGGGGAGGATAGCAGACGTGAAAGGGTGCTAAACTGCTTACGACCATTGCACCATTTGCCGTTGGATGGTAATTATGTTCGGCGTCGGCTGCCGCCAGTTAGTTAGGTTCGTCGCCAATTTTCAATTTAGATGTGACAGCATTCGTTGGCCGATCGGCAATTTTTTGGGCGACCCCGGCAAAGCTCTTTGTGTGTTTCGCACGTTGTTTATGTTTTGTTCTGCTCGTTCTTTTTTCATGTTGTTTTGTTTTGGCTTTCGGCCTCTTTCTTCTCGTTCTTTTTTCATGTTGTTTTGTTTTGGCTTTCGGCGTCTTTCTTGTTGAGCACCGGTTAGGCGCAACGCACTGTTCAACGTTCGCTTCGGACGTGGGTTTGGCCAACATTTTATGCCGCCTGATGAAATCATTTTTTGAAGCGTTTCATGCTAACCGGCGCCATCCATATGGGGTGGCTGGAAACGGCAACGTAATAAGGTGCATGATATCTCACCATGTGAAGGATTCGCGGAGGCGCCACACTAGCTGAAGTTCGTGTTCCACCCACCCAGACAGTGGAGGTGAATTAAGGGGGCGAATGCCGAATGACAATAGCTCAATCGAAGTCGGTGACGTGGGTTTAGATTTGCTAAGAGCATATCCGAGAGAGTATGGCCTATTCTTGCTTGTTTGATCTCTTTATGATTTTGTAGAATGTAGAGTTCAATATTTACAAATCAACATAGAAGTTATTGTGCCCTTTGTAAGAGCTGATAGATATGGATGATAAGAAGTCGTTAAAAGATTGAAGATTGAACAATAAACGACAAATGTTAGGATGGTCCTTATTGTTGCACTATATCCGAGATCTTGAATATCGTGATCTTGAAGATCAATGCCATTCTAGCAGCTCGATTATTGAATCATTTTATTTGTTACAGGTTTCTTCCAGGTATTTCAAATGACAGGTACTGTAGGACCTTCTGAAGATAGGCTTTATTTGACTTAAATTCTTCTTTTGATCCACATACCACAGAGAGATGTCTGGCCTTTATGTGACTTGGACAGTGGGAGAGACTTTTCACAAACAAGTAGCTTTTGCAGGATCTTAGTAGGCAATATGACTTCGTTCTCGGTGTCTCTACTATCGAAGAAAATAACAAAACAAAAGCTTCTAAATTTAGCTTTTCCTTTTCAGTGACTTTTTTCTTTCAGACCTCTACGATTTTCGATCGGTCGCTATCGTCTAATGGACTTTTATGAGACCCATCGGTTATATGCTAATCGGTTTGCGACGGGTCATCTCGCATGGCTTCTTCGAAAACCGCTTCCAAACAAAACCTCCAACAGATCCAGGAAGCCACCACGGCAAACGGAAGGTGTCAAACGTGCTGACATGTCAAACGCCCCCTTGCGTTACTCCGTTCCAGTTTGTTAGCGTGTGCCTGTCGACATGTACACAGGCGGGCCGGTTTTTATGCTGCCGTTGCAACGCCACACAACCGGCCGGCCTGCTGAGAGCCGATCGAACTGTGCTTGCATTGGATTTGCTGATGGATGGAAACATTTCTCGACACAAGACACCACCGCTTCGCTTGGGAAGGGGTTTTCGGCTTTTTGGTGGTGTTTTGTTTTGTTGCTTGTGAGACGTTTCGGCGCGGGCGGGTTTTTTGACGTTGGCGTTGTTTTAATGGCGGCACCCTTCTCGGTCTTCTGCGGACGCGATCAAAGGGGAGGATAGCAGACGTGAAAGGGTGCTAAACTGCTTACGACCATTGCACCATTTGCCGTTGGATGGTAATTATGTTCGGCGTCGGCTGCCGCCAGTTAGTTAGGTTCGTCGCCAATTTTCAATTTAGATGTGACAGCATTCGTTGGCCGATCGGCAATTTTTTGGGCGACCCCGGCAAAGCTCTTTGTGTGTTTCGCACGTTGTTTATGTTTTGTTCTGCTCGTTCTTTTTTCATGTTGTTTTGTTTTGGCTTTCGGCGTCTTTCTTGTTGAGCACCGGTTAGGCACTACGCACTGTTCAACGTTCGCTTCGGACGTGGGTTTGGCCAACATTTTATGCCGCCTGATGAAATCATTTTTTGAAGCGTTTCATGCTAACCGGCGCCATCCATATGGGGTTGGCTGGAAACGGCAGCGTAATAAGGTGCATGATATCTCACCATGTGAAGGATTCGCGGAGGCGCAACACTAGCTGAAGTTCGTGTTCCACCCACCCAGACAGTGGTGGTGAATTAAGGGGGCGAATGCCGAATGACAATAGCTCAATCGAAGTCGGTGACGTGGGTTTAGATTTGCTAAGAGCATATCCGAGAGAGTATGGCCTATTCTTGCTTGTTTGATCTCTTTATGATTTTGTAGAATGTAGAGTTCAATATTTACAAATCAACCTAGAAGTTATTGTTTCCTTTGTAAGAGCTGATAGATATGGATGATAAGAAGTCGTTAAAAGATTGAAGATTGAACAATAAACGACAAATGTTAGGATGGTCCTTATTGTTGCACTATATCCGAGATCTTGAATATCGTGATCTTGAAGATCAATGCCATTCTAGCAGCTCGATTATTGAATCATGTTATTTGTTACAGGTTTCTTCCGGGTATTTCAAATGACAGGTACTGTAGGACCTTCTGAAGATAGGCTTTATTTGATTCAAATTCTTCTTTTCATCCACATACCACAGAGAGATGTCTGGCCTTTATGTGACTTGGACAGTGGGAGAGACTTTTCACAAACAAGTAGCTTTTGCAGGATCTTAGTAGGCAATATGACTTCGTTCTCGGTGTCTCTACTATCGAAGAAAATAACAAAACAAAAGCTTCTAAATTTAGCTTTTCCTTTTCAGTGACTTTTTTCTTTCAGACCTCTACGATTTTCGATTAAGATGACCAAAACTATCTGGATTCTGTCGTTGACTTGCACTGTTAGGTAGGTCTCGTCCTCCATAAAGATCGCATAAACGAACTTCGTTATAAAGATAATCAACGCCTTCCGCAGCTTTTGCCGAGTGCATGTTTATTGCTCAGACAAGGACAGTCTCAACTGGAGCTTTTTGTAAACAATTCTAATCTCGTCCAGGGAATTCTTGAATGTCGGTTGGGCCGAATTCAATACCAATAGTGGTTTGTTCTATAAGCTGGTGTGGTAGCAATACTGCACTGGTAAGGTATGGATCCGAACCCTCTTGAAGGTCAACAAAGGCTCTCCATACCCTACTTCGACTCAATACGTCCCCGGCGTATAGAACGGTAACATGTCTCTCCCAATATCTGAGCTTGGGTATACGGGGAAACCCAACCCCTTGGGAAGATGGGTGATATGGCTAAATTGAGCGGAGGGGGACAGCTAGCGTCTGTTCTCCATGTTAGGGGCGGCTAGCTGTCCTTTCTGTCCTGGCTTCCTACGGGACTTTAAACAGCTAGGAAGCGTAGGCCCTCCGACGAGACAGGGGGTTGGGGGAGAGGCCTTGCAAGCCACCCCCAATAATACCGCAACGAAAAGTGAACAATTTATTTCGAATCGGAAAAAACGATACCGACCCACGCAACCGAAAAAGGACAACGATTGGAAACTCGGAACATGGAACTGCAGATCACTCACAGCACCAGGAAGTACCCGTATTCTTTCGGATGAGGTGAGGGCCCGCGGCTTCGGAATAGTAGCACTTCAGGAGGTGCGCTGGAAAGGAGTGACGGAGCGTCCCTATCGCAGTGATTGCATGATCTACCAGAGCGGTGGAGACAAGCAGGAACTCGGTACGGCGTTCCTGGTCATAGGTGAGATGCGAAAGCGAGTGATCGGATGGTGGCCGATCAACGAACGGATGTGCAGGTTGAGGATCCGTGGAAGGTTCTTCAACCTGAGCATTATAAACGTGCATAGTCCGCACCTTGGAAGCACCGATGACGATAAGGAGAGTTTTTATACGCAGTTGGAGAGGGAGTACGACCGCTGCCCACAACACGATGTGAAGATCGTCATCGGAGATTTTACCGAAAGTAAGGAAATGGGCCGGGGCAGGGCAGGAAAAGGAATTTGCCCTTCCGTTTGCTTTCTTATGCTTTTCACGTTTGAATGAAAAGGAAATAAAAACTAAAGGAGGTGAAAAAAGCGCACACACACAAACTGTTCCGTTCAGGGTACTGTGGCCGTTGCATTTTATCCCGAAGTCTTAACGGCACGGCTAGATTGACATTTTGAATCCATTTTAAACTTTCCTTCTGCTGTCAGTATGTGTGTGTGTGCGCATCTGTGTGTGCTTCCTGTCTTCGATATGCGCCACGTTCTGTGCATTGCCGCGTGCCTTGGCCTGTATGCCCGTTCTGCCATTTTTATAAGAATGTATACGCGCGCACTCTGTCTGCACGATGAATTGTCCAAGAGGTAAAAGTTATCGTCCGATGCGCTGAAATGATTTGAACGGTTGCAGGATGCAAAAGAAAAAAACAACTCCCCCGCCCCGGTAGAAAGTGTGTGAGTGTGGAAAAACTTTGCAACGGAAAAAATGCCGAAACGATAAAAAAAAACAAACTTGCCCGGAAAAAGAAATGAGGATCGTTAGTGGGTAAAGTTTTGATATCGAACTGATAACGAGAAAAGTGAAAATTGTCGAGTGGTTTCAGTGCTAGCAGGGTGTGAAACTACCGAAGGCAAATGCATCGATGCTGCTGCCGGATGATGTAAGCTTGCCGTCACTGTAACAGCTTCAGGCAAACGAACGCAATACGACACGCAAAGAACGTGTTTTTGGACGAGAGTTGTTCTGCAGCCTTGCATGTTCAAGAGCCCTTTTGAGCAGGCACTAAAACAGTAGTTTTGCAACAGCTTTCACGATAGAAAAGCTTTAGGTGACGAAATCATTTGTTGTCCTACATTTAAAGTTTGAATTCCAAGGGTGCATTGGTGTGAGCATTGTAGAATGTGTACTATTTCACATCACATCTGCTTCATGAAATTCGTGGAATACTTTAGCGTTACATCATAAGCATATGTTTTTTTTATTATGTACATGGGATTCTGAGAAAGTATTATTCATAATGGCATATTGTTCCAATTCATTTATTGACGATTCTCACTTGTTAATAGTTAATCAATGGGTTTAAATTTGTCAATCACAACAACACTAAAAACCATACCATGAAAGCTGATAAGCGTTGTGTTAGTCATTTTAAATTCATTTTATAAAATGAAAACAGGAGCTTTCCCACAATTGGCACGAAACAGCCAGCAAATTCTTGCTCAGTAGAGCGTATTGATATATTGTTTAATATAGATTTAATTTGGATTTATTAATGTGTTCTGCTAAAGTTTATATGAAAAATGTATATATTTTATGTTAGAAATCACTTTGATTGGACAAAACAAAACCTCAACACCTTTGATGAAATAAATTACAAAATAAGTGAACATTCTCATTTGAAAAGCATTGGCATACAAACCCACCATTGGAAGTTTCAGTGCCCACCAGCTGACGAACGACAACGGGCTTCGGCTTGTTAACTTTGCCTCTTCCAAGCACATGACCATTCGCAGCACCTTTTTCCAGCATGCACCTCGGTTCAGCTATACCTGGAGATCACCACAGCAGACATATTCCCAGATCGACCACGTTCTCATCGATGGAAGGCACTTCTCGGATATTATCGACGTACGGACTTACAGAGGAGCAAACGTCGACTCAGACCATTTCCTGGTTATGGTTAAGCTACGCCAGAAACTCTGCGTAGCCAATACACTGCGCTATCAGCCCGCCCCAAGGCTCAACACGGATCGGCTGAGGCAAGCTGATGTGGCGAGGGACTACGCGTTCGCGCTTGGGGAAGCGTTGCCGGAGGACACCACTACCGAGGCGATGTCCCTCAGTGACCACTGGCGTACGGTGGAACAAGCCATCAGCACCACAGCCGAACAAACCATTGGCCGCGTAGCACGTAACCAGAGGAAGGAATGGTTTGATGACGAGTGCAGACGAGCACTATCCGAGAAGAATGCAGCGCGATCCCGAATGCTCCAGCGCGAAACCCGACAGAACGTGGAGAACTACACACGACTGAGAAGGCAGCAGACGCGACTCTTCCAGGACAAGAAGCGCAGCTTCGAGGAGTCGGACGAGCAGCTGATGCAGCAGCTATCTCAGTCGGGGGAAACTCGTAAGTTCTACTGGATGCTGAATGCGGCACGAAGCGGTTTTACTCTCATGATCGCCATGTGCCGCAACGCGGAGGGAGATATCCTGTCGGACGAGCGAGAGGTGATCGATAGGTGGAAGTGCTACTTCAACAGACACCTGAACGGAGCGGATACAGGAGAGAACGGACCAGGCGCAGAAAGCAGAGGAGAGCAACACTACAACAGCCAGCATGATAATGACGAAGTGCCCCCGCCATCCTTGGATGAAGTCATCAGTGCTATCAGACAGCTGAAATGCAACAAATCAGCTGGCAGTGATGGGCTGGTGGCTGAACTATTCAAGATGGGCCCGGAGAGGCTTGCCGCGATTATGCATCGGCTGATTGTTAGGATATGGGACCAGGAAGAACTACCGGACGACTGGAAACTGGGTGTTATTCACCCAGTGTACAAAAAGGGCGACAGACTGGACTGTGCTAACTTCCGAGCCATCACAGTCTTGAATGCTGCCTACAAGATCCTGTCCCGAATACTCTTCTGCAGACTTGCGCCCCTTGCTACAGATTTCGTCGGGAGCTACCAAGCTGGATTTGTTGGAGGGAAATCCACTACCGACCAAATCTTCACTCTACGGCAGATCCTCCAGAAGTGCCGGGAGCACCAGATCCCCACGCACCACCTGTTCATCGACTTTAAGGCAGCCTACGACACCATAGATCGTACCGAGCTATGGAACATCATGCGGCAGTACGGTTTCCCTGCGAAACTGGTACGGCTGTTGAGGGCTACAATGGACGGTGTGCAGTGCAAGGTGAGAGTGTCGAACATGCTGTCGGATTCGTTCGAATCTCACAGGGGACTGAGGCAAGGGGACGGACTCTCCTGTTTGCTGTTCAACATCGCTCTGGAAGGTGTCATGCGAAGCGCGGGCTTCGATATCCGGGGCACGATTTTCACCCGGTCTCTCCAATTCCTTGGCTTCGCGGATGACATCGACATCATCGGGCGAACATCTGCGGCGGTGTGGGAAGCGTACACCCGACTGAAACGCGAGGCCGATAGGATTGGATTGAGGATCAATGCGACGAAGACAAAGTACCTGCTTGCCGGAGGCTCTGACCGTGATAGAGCACGACTCGGAAGCAGAGTATTAGTTGACGGCGACGATCTCGAGGTAGTAGAGGAGTTCTGCTACCTTGGCACGATCGTAACTTCGGACAACAACGTAAGCAGCGAAATCCGAAGGCGCATTGTTCAGGGGAATCGTGCCTACTACGGACTCCACAAACTCCTGAGATCCAGAAGACTCCAACAACGCACGAAATGCGCCATATATCGTACACTGATACGGCCGGTAGTCCTCTTCGGGCACGAGTCCTGGACTATGCTGGCGGAGGACGCCAATGCACTCGCCATTTTCGAACGGCGGGTGCTACGGACTATCTTTGGCGGTGTGTGCGAGCAGGGCGTGTGGAGAAGGAGAATGAACCACGAGCTAGCTGAGCTGTTCGACGATGCAGACATCCTGACGGTTGTCAAAGCCGGAAGGATACGCTGGTTGGGCCACGCGATGAGGATGCCGGACTCATGCCCTGCCAGAAAAGTGCTCGTCAGCGACCCGTTCGGCACGAGGCGTAGAGGAGCCCAGCGAGCTCGTTGGCTGGATCAAGTGGAGTCTAACCTGAGGGATATCGGATGCAGCCGGGGATGGAGGAGTGCAGCCATGGACCGAGTTTCCTGGAAACGGATTGGACACCAGGCCATGTCTGTTAGACGTGCTCCCTAGGAGCAGGCCACAAAAGAAGAGAAGAAGAAGAAGAAGTGGTTTTCGCCTCTTCAGAATGGAAAAACTTTGTATAAATCGTTAGTTCGTCGACTACCGGACTTCTTCGAATGGAGATAAAGCTCATATTGTAAACATTCTTTATTAATCAATCATTACCAAATTGAATGATAAGGTAGTGTATATTTTGTCTGGAAATATCAGACGATATCTCGATTAATATTCTTCAACAGTAAACATTAAATGTTTTTATTCATAAAGTTTTCAAGTTAATATATTGTTACTGAAGTTCTGCTTGATCAAAACAATCTTTCCTGGTGGGCGAGATTCATTTTATTTTCAGTTCTGCTCCAAAATAAGCAGTGCAACAAAATTGTTTCCTTGCATAATATGTAACTAACCTTGCACGATAACACACATGTACTGCTCGTTTAAGAGTTTTCCCATCTTATTCCTAAATCGCTCCACTATATCGCTTCTTCGCGTACATTAATCAACAGCGTAGTGCATCGAATTAAATTCAATGCATCCGATGTTTGCAACATTTATCATGCACAACCAAACCAAAAGCCAAACAGTGAGTCAAAAAAAGGTCAAAAAGAGCTCCCAAAACTGCAACCCCCAAACGAGTGAAAAAGACTAAATGTATTACCAAACATGATCACCCGACGCGTAAAGGAGCAAAGAAGCAGTGGTGAATGATGCAGTGAATAAAACCACACCGACCACTCACACACATTACTGCATTCCCGAGTTCAGGTCAGCATTCGACCAGTTGATGCACATTTTTGCAACCTTCACCACAGTACAGAGAAGAAAAAACACTGACCAATTTCCAGTCCTGGAACTTTAGCCGGATCTCCGTTCTGTGTCAGCAAAAAAGCAAACCCATACTCGGGTGCACGAGTTTTTGCGCCCGAACCTAAGTGCCTGAAGTTGCAAAAGTACACAGCTCGACTTTCAACACTTGAATGTTTCGCTTTATTTTGGTTCATGTGCGAGTGTGTTTGTGTGTGTTTTTGTGTGCTTGTATGTGTGGTAAGGAGCTGTGAGGTAACCCCATTTCGGAAGTTAAACTATCGAACCACCAAAAATTGTATTGCTAGGCAATAAAACGAAGTTCGTTATCGATGTCCGTAAAACCTGGGTCGCCGGGCTAATACGTGCCCGGTTGCCCAATTTAATACGTTCTGGATCGGCAATAAAAACACCTTCATGTAAAATGGATGCAACATTTTAAATGGCACACGTACCGCACCTGTTTCGCCCACTGCCTCGAAGTAATGACGTTCGGGAGCACTTGTTTCAGAATCGTAACCCGTTCCCAGCGACATCTCAATTTCGTCTTCTAGTCTTGCTCTCTTTCGGAGGGATACAAACAGCCCGAAAGTCTCTACAACCAATCTCTGGGGGGCATCGGGAGATCAGCACCGAGGTACAGCGGAAAATGCCTGTGGTTTGCCACAGAGTACGTCCGCTCTGAGTTCTCCAGTGCCAGGAGGTCTTCAACTGATCTGTTAAGAGAGTTCCCATTCACAACCGGGCAAGAACAATGTCCTTGGTGATGGGTTGATGAAGTGAACAGGTCCTGGAGTATGGTGGCAATGGACGGTTCACATACCTTAAATGCCTATGGTCGGAAAGCCGATAACGGTCGTAGTTCGCTTCCCATAACACCAGCGTACACATCTGATTTCGCACGGATAATTCGATCGGAAAGGAATTCGTTCTCAGATTCGTTCGGTTCCAGGCGACGGTAGCCTCGGTATAGTTGCGGTGGATGTAATAATACCGGTTTTTTATTATAAATTTGTTCGGTAGGAATCTTTCGCTTTCGTTCCGTTCGAGTGGTCCCTGGGCTATTGTGGGACAGTACTGGGGTATGTGTTTGGATGAGCCATATTTCATCACCGCTGAATCATCGCTCCATTAGCCTGATTATGCAGTCGGATATGGAGGAGATAGCATTATAAGATATTCTTCTTTCTATGCATGGTGTGAATCTTTTATTTATATATTATCAAAATTGGTTGTTTTTATTGTTGTTAAAAATAATTATTCTGCAAAAATCCTACAATACTGTAACTTATAATGCTTGTTATTGTTTTTTTCTATTTTTTTACAGGAGTGATTATGCTTTAAGAACTCTTTTACATAATTTTATAGATTTTTGGCTCTTCAGCCAAAATAGGAATTTTTTAATAGATTTTTTAAATAGGAATTTTTTAATAGATTGATTATTTCATTTATATTTTTATTCAAAAGTCGATTTTCGCTTTGATTCTGCTTTTTCAATTTGCTCCAAATTTTGTGAATATTTTATAAGATTAATATTAAACAGAAAATGTCTGTTTAAATTATTTTATTAATTTTGTTAAAACTGTGATAGATATTGTGGTGATTTCAGATTTTTTTTAATAATTTTAATAAAAATGGAAAAAAGAACAAAACACAAAAAACCCTATAACTTTCCATCTCAGTATTTTCATCGTACAAAAAGTACTGAATTCTTGAGAAACAAAAACAACAAATCTTTAAAAAAAATTACCCTTTGTAAGTAAATTTTTTTTTAAGATTTGTTGTTTTTGTTTCTCAAGAATCCAGTACTCAGTACAGTACTTTAAATAATAATCTTACAAAGTATGAGAATCAGATGTCCAAAGCAATACAAAATGAGTTCAAATTTTGTTTAATTTAATTTAATTTGACACTTTTTTGCTTACATTCGGACTCAGAATGGCATAAATTGTATTGTCGTCTATTTCGTGGTTAATGTCAAAAAGATCTTACAAAGATCTTCCAAATGATCGTCCATTACTGTATTTTGCTATGTAAAAATGTGGAATATTTCGGTTTTTAATGTTATATTGTGACATTTTGATCAATTCATTTTAATCAAATTCATTCAATTCACTTATAATCCTAATTCATACATCCTTTCATTCCTGGTTTTTTTTAATTACATGTTTTCCGAAAGAAAATCAATATCAAATTATTTTAGTTTTTGTATTATTATTTAACAGATAACAATCTCTTTGAAGTGTTTAGTTTTGTCTTAAATTGTTTTAAAAACCTTAAAAAGTTAGTGTAATGAGTTAATCTAATCAATAACACAGTAACTAAAATCTCAAAATCATCTTCATCTCTTCGATATAATATTATTTTTCATCGCGCAAAACAGCTCCAAATATTGCTGATTAAATTGATATCTAAAATTGATCAAAAGAGTTATAAGAAAAAATAAAGCAAATTAAGATCATTTCTATGTATTATAGCATTTTTTTCCGAAACTTTCAGTCACATAGATTTATAAACTTGACGAATAAATAGTTTTTAATATATTGAATGCTCGTCTGTCTTGCATTCTTAGTTAGGATAACGAACATAACCACATTCATTATAAAAGAAACAAAAAGAACTCATTACTCACAAGGTATCACTCACACATAAATCAGAACTGGCACACATTCATCGCTCCTTTATTATACTCCACTCATCTACAACGAATCCCATCATCAACATAAAACCATATGGTCCTTTTTCGTGTCATATAAATTGAATCTAGTTCATGCGAATTGTGGCAAGCAAATGAACCAGAACCAGTTTCCTGATTTTCTACTCTCTTTCTCTCTCTCGTTGGCTGATTGATTGCATTGCCCGAAATTTCTGGTGCACGTCTGCATCGAAGCACAGTACTTGACCGATATTGAAACTCATAATCAAACGAAAGCCCCGAGCATAGCCAGCTCGCTCGATATTACTTAAGCCTTACGGGCGGCAGACACCGACAAACCATCGCTCACATCAAACTTTGTCAACCGAAAAACAATCCAAGTTTCCGTAACCGAACCACCCCAGGAACTCATAATTGGATCGAATATACCAGCCAGGCTCCACTAACAGACTGCAGCACACAGCTGGTGGTGCCTTAGGAAGATCGGGTTCTCCACCACCACTTTCTCTTCGTTTCTTGGAAAGGAATTTCTATACGCCTACTCGGATGCGCCGTTTTCTAAAGCATAGAATATTTCGACACCAGAGAAGAACTACATATTTTCCTAGCCCACCATCATCTATCGGCTGCAACTCGCCCAGTAAATGGGTGTCCGGAGTGTCGGATGTTTTTAAATTTGGTTTTTTTATCCCACGAAACACCAAACAAACCGAAAAAAGAGAAACAGAACAGAATTCCATTTTTGTGTGCGCTCCAACTCAATCGCTTTACATCGTGTGCTTAACTCGTTCACTTCCACTTTTCAGCGTAAAGAAAAATGTTCCGAACAGTGTTAAAAGGAACGGTTCCCGTGTTGCTGCGCCGGCACGATCATCAAACCCCGTTTTTTTTTGGCCCGTTGGCCCGGTAATGCAATGCCGCGTCAAAGAGAGCGAAGACGCGAAGAATCTCATTCCATTCTGCGCTATTAACATGACAGCATTCTTTTCTTTTCCCCCGGTTTTTTTTTTTTGGTGGAGACATTGCGCCATCTCAAGAGGCAACCGCAGCCGATCGTGTCCATATTTTGACGACGAGTTTTCACTGCCCCAAAAATGATGGCGACGAGAGTGTTCCTTCTGGCGTACGGAATCTGCCCTTTCGTTCGTTCGCTCCTGTGCAGATTGTTAATGTAGGGCGATATAGTTTTCGATCCCACGTTGACCCGCGACCGCATTACGTACGGAGAGTTTGGGCGTAAACGCAAGCAGACTAACTACCGCCTTGGGAAACTGTCTGTCCGGAATGTGCTGTCGGTTGTTGGAGAGACGAGAAAATGATAAAACGAACGAAGGAGCATAGCCTGAGAAGGATGAACAAAAAAAAACACCGTAAAATGAACGAATGTCGTCCAAGATTATGGTGAATGGTGCGGCGCGAAACGAATTGTTAGCTCCACAGCAGCCGGAGCCGGCCTTTTTGTGTGTGTGTGGGTTTACTTGTGTTGCTTGAAGTAATATTCGCTTCGCCAGTGACATTGTTGCTGAAGGGTCTTGAACAAACAATCTACCGAATCAGCCTTTCCACAACAGTCTTGGTACGATTGAAGCCTCGAAACTGTTCAATGATCGTTGGTTAAAAATTGATTATAACGCACCAAGATTTTCTGTAATATTCTTTTTCCCAAAAAGTGATAAAAGTATTACTTCAAAAAGTGTATTATGAAAATCTGTTAGTTTCATCACATGACGTCAAAAACGTGACATCACAGCCCATGACAATGCTACCTCGCAAACAGTATCATGTCGTTATTGCGTTGCCACCATGTCCTTACGTCGATCGATCACTGCCACCGCCACCATCGAATGGCGCGCTACCGTTGACCTTTGCGAGCGAATCGTATCGCTGGTCAACGAATTGGTGCACGAGAAGAATGGATGAATTCATGTCCTACAATGTAAGCCTTACAGGCTCCATTTGGTACGGGTTTTGTCGGGAGAAGGAAATTACTTGCCTTCCGTACAATGAGGCACAGGGAAGCACGGACTCACGAAAAAAAACAAGCGGAAGCCGGTTTCATTTTCCATTATTTCCGCTTTTCGCTTCCACTTTTTTTTTCGCGTATGAACATTGGAATTTCTGTACGACGCTAGTTGGATGATATTTACTAAGCCATTTTTAGTACCACCATTGAGCAGCTTCTTAGCGGCTCCATCTGGTTATTCTTTAGTGGGGCTTTGGAGAAGTCCTATTAGGTTGGTACAGAAAAAGGAAAAGCGGGACATTCTGCCCAACATAATTTAGCAAGGGATCAATTGGAGCGTATTCATATGCAACGAGCGTAATGCGATGACCTTCTATCAGTTCGTATGCGAAAGTTTTGTTTGGTGATTTACATTTACATTTATTATCATCCAGTTTTTAAGGTATCGTAAGCCTACACAAAATAAAGTTGTATCACATCTTATAATTAATTTTTAATCGTCCCCAACGTCGTCAGAAAATAAATAAATCAATAACACGCAATGTACAATCGTCTACAACTAAACTATGTAAAAAAGTTTTAGTAATGTTTAAACTTCAACAGCAATCTACATTGTTATCTTAAGAACTGAATATGTATGTTAACCTACAGGTTTAGTTAAGTTTATTGCGTTCTTTATGCTGAACATATCTATATCATCTGTTATTACTAAAAGAGAAACTGAGAATGACTAGGCCGTAAGAATATAGTCTTTATTTTTTGATTGACTTTATCTCATAAAGTTGTTATAGCCGTTGTATATAATAATAAAATTATTTTTAAACTTAATTTCTCAACATTTTTGCTGAATATGAATTAAATGTACGGTCTTGTCTGCCCTCAACCGGAAATCTAAATCTATATAAATATCACATAGATAAGAGGACTTTCACAATCAGCATAACACTTTTTTTGCTTGTCAAACGATGGACTTAGATTTCTAGGACCCCTGATCACCAGAATCAGTTCATATCTGAATGGTCGATAACATTCTGTGAGAGTAGTCCTCCATCCGTCCACATGCAGCCTTGCATGCTCTAGCGTTCCTTATAATAGGAACTTGAGCCTTAGTTTTACGAGCTATACCTCGCCATTTCTAAGGACTACAGGTCGAGGATAGGGCCTTTCGGGATTGAGATCCGCTGGTGCAAAAGTAACGATCATACTTTTTATATCATGAAATATTTTATTAACATATTGAGTCGTTAGGTCAAGGAAAGCCAGTTATGGCAGGCCAAAACCTGACGAGGTTGTAGAGCCAAAAAGAAGAGATTGAGCCGCTAACTTGTTAAAGCAGTCTTCATAGCGTATCAACTCGGACTGGTCAAGACTCGTGATCCTTGTTATGATGTGAGTACAGACTCGCTGTACAAATCCCTTATTCAGTCGTTGATGTAGTATGATGGCATATTCCTGGTGGATATCATGTTTTGTACTCGGTTGATGCCATCTTGACGTGTTTATTCAACATACAAGAATATCCTACATTATTGGGCCCTACGAATGAAGCATTGGCTTCGTACGTGACTGTCAGGATGCTCCATAAAATGGAATCACCGCAACTCGAACCCTACCTTGGTTCTAGTTCTAAACCCGGTCATACGCATGTTTGCCAATTCAGCGAGGTTTTTTTAAATTTTAGCATCCAATGTAGTCTTTTTGTGTATATCTACATCTTAAATTTCATTACTATTATGTACAACAAACACAAATAAACTAAAGTTAAACTACCCAACCAATACAAAAGACGATATCAGCTGCATACTAGTTTAAAAATAAACTTCCTCATATATATTCCTTTCAGACCTTGACTGCATTCTTGGTCCGATAATGTTCCTTTTTTTTTGCAAGTAAGGAAGTAGTTCCTCAACAATGCTTCAACATACACGGCCGATATGGAATGTTAATTCGTTTTGCGTCCTCTTGAGTAAATCTCTTTGCTGGCACTGTTTTTCTTTTTGCTCTTCCATATTTACATTCGCCTCTCTTTTTTTTTTGCACCCCATGATGCTACACGGTTTGCCCATCCGAAGCACAATGAAGCCGAGCGGTGGCAGACGTAAACATTACCCAGACGCCACCCATTCATTCGTATGACATCATCTTAATCATAGATTCATCTCTGTGCTCGTTGGAGAGGATTTTTTGTGTGCTGATGTTTGTAGCGAGTGACTCTTTCCGACCGCGTCAAGTGATGCGTTACGATTATTTCGTTGCGCCACTGGATGATAAAGCCGGTTCCGTAGAATGGGACTCAAGCCGACTGGCAACGAAAAAAAAAAACACATTTTTTCCTCTCGATAATGATACGGCTACGATATCATCACAAGCTCAGCTTCGTCCATGGTACTTTCAGCTAAGACTATCTTTTTTTTTTACTATTTGCCTTCTTCTGTGTGTGTTTGCCCACATAAATCCTCTGGCTCGCTTCTCAACACTCCCGGCAACGGTGCGAATATCTTCACTTTTACAACAGCGTACACACAGTCTGACCTTCGTGACGTCTGCTTACACACACACAGCGTCAGCGTTAGCTACGCTTGTGACCGGCAGTCATCCCTAGGCGATCCCTTCGCTTGATCCCTCGGCAGCCCAGCAAGTCAACAGGTGGTGTGCAAATGTTTGATCTCGCTAATGAGAGAGAGCAGAGCAACATATTCTCGCACGGCCATCACAAGCCAAAGTGACCGCTTTTCTTGGTAATTCCACACGGTAAATGTTGCGAAACTGGACTGCCTTTAGCCACACACAATGTGTGGACGAATCACGACAAACAACTCAGGCTTTTGAAGTGCATAAAAAAAGAAACTGGGAAGCGATTTTTTTTAACGATTTTTAAGAGCTACAAATAGCACCCAGAAAACTTTACCCGGGAGTACTTGATGAACATCAAACGAAGGATCGTACTTGCTGTGTGCCTGCTAGCCTACTCTAATGTTTGTTCGTTTGGTTTTCCGTGGACAAACAGGACGTTGCGGGGTCCTTTCGGTTGGGAATCTTAGTCAGAGTGTGTAATGTTTGTGAGTATGTGTGTGAAAAAAGGCGCAGAAACACGACACTGCTGCAAATAATTTTAAAACGAAATTCTGGGAAACAACAAAATTAAGGCGTAAGTAGCACTTTGCGTTACAACTGCGAGTGGTTTGTAATTGCGCTTCAGAGGATGTTATTGTATCACTAGGGTTTGTTTGTTTTGTGCTCTTAAACAATCTGCAAGCTACAAATTTAGATAGTTATTTGAAAATGTTTAAGCTATAATAATGATTTTTAATACTATTTTTCACAATTTATTAATCCTACTTAACTAACATTAAACCTCTATCGATTCTGATTAGGATCTTCAATTCTTTCATTTTAGTTTGGTAAAGTTAAAACCGAAAATAATTAAAACACGTTAAGCGAAAAAATATTTCCTATTTTGCACCGTAGACGAGCCTCGACCCATCTTAAGTAATTTCACTGCCAAACCTGCTGTTTTCACCGAATGAAGCATGCAACCAACCGACTAACGAGCAGCTCGCGCTCATTCCAAAAGGAAATAAGAGACTTTAGAAAAAACCGCATTATCCAGCTCCGAAAAAAAAAACAAGCGTCTAGGATTCTGTTCCCAGGATCGGCCCAGAATCCTTGACGTGCTCGGTCAGCTTCTTGAGCAATGGTAAGAAATAACCTCGAGTACTTCAAGCATCTGGAAGCGAAGCAGGATACCGAAGCAGGAGCAAAAAAAGGTTGCATCCCGGCGTTGATGCATAAAAATCATTCCACCACTCATAAGTTCTCCCACGCCGTGCCGATGCATCAGGGCAGACTTAAAGAAGCCAGGAGCATCAGCTATCTTGTCCTGTTCGTTCGGTTTCCTTCACTTCATGTGTCCATTAGCTCATGCCGAACCGTTCGATGCTGACGGCGCTTGGATCAGGAAGAGCTGTGAAACATATGGTTGTTTACAAGGATTTTCTCAACTTTGGTCGGATGCTGCCATTGTTTTTCCATCATTTTACGTTCTCCGTATTGGTTCTATTTGTTTTTTTTTTGGTTCACTTCACTTCTCTTTTTTTTCAAGAAGATCGTTTCCGCTTCTTTGGTGCCAGCTAGCAGCTAGAATGGTTCGTAAAATGAATCGAATGAGCACATGCCGAGTTTTTATAATGGAATGCATGCATACTTCCTAGTTTTAAGCGGATGGAAACGAATTTTACTTCCTTTGGTGATTTTTTTATTGAAGATTTCCTAAAGAATGTCTCTCATTAAGAGATTAAAAAAGGAGTTTAAATATTATTATGTTTAATAATTTACTCAACAGCTTCAAATGCTTTCAAATTGCTTTCTCACATACCCTCCAGGGGGAACGCTTTTGTTAATGACCACAATCAAACAATCATACCCCTTTTCATCTCGAGTAATTATGTACAAAATATGGAAAGAAAAACCGAAGCCACTGTATCTCCTCTAATTCGCCATTCAACCAAAACCACCATTCGGTCCATATGGCAACTGTTTCTCGCGTTTATGCTTTTCGCACCAACCCAACACTGAGCTTCTTTACTTTTCGTCATCGTACATTAGTTTGCTCGAGTTGTGTGCTGCTTTGGAGACTTATTTATTTTCCACTCTTTTTTGTCCATCTCTTTCTCACTCTCGCTCGGTAAATGGAAAAAAGACGGCACTGCAGTGTGCTACCGTTCCGTGCCCGATCGGTAGTCGTGGGAATCAAGCCGGACCCATTCCCATGGTGCGCCAAGTGTAACCTTGCTCGAATCTGCTCGGCTTGGGCAAAAAGGATGTGGTGGGAATGTAGCAAAACAAAAATCCGAAAGACTGCGAGAAAGAGAGAGCGAGGTTTTACAGTGGGAACCAACGCATCGGGATGCATCGGGATGTGCTACGGGATCACCAGATGGAAGGTGCTAAAAGATCCTTCTACACAGCAGCCGAATCCTGGTTCTGCATCTGGTGCAAGGAAATTTATGATTAACGAGAAAGAAACGTCTTCCGTAGCAGCGATAGAACCGGTGGTTTGTGGGAAAAAAATGAATTGTTTAGGAGGCCGGATGTTCCGGAAAACGGGAAATTTGAATTGATGAAGATTATGATAAGCTTTAGCGGGTGCAGGAAATTAGACTGAAGTGTGTTTCAAAACGTTGTATCTATTTTTGAATTTTCTTTTTCGATAGTTAACTTAACTAGATTTTGATGTAGCTGAATGTTTATGTCTCAATTAGTTTTATTTTCTTCAATATGTTTTAATATGGAGAATTCTTTAAAATTAATGAGTAATAAATTTACAAAAACAAAATGACTATATTTTACAGATTATGGACTGTTTGAATGATGAAACTAAATCACCAGACTAGCAACTATTAGAGTTTTCTTTAGACATTTATCCATCAAAATCAAATCGGTGTTTTCCATAGAATTCCGATTATAACAAAGATCAGATCTGATAAGTGCTTATATTATGTTCTCATTAAAGTAGATTGTTTTAACAAAACATTTGAAAAAGCTGTAACTATCGTGTAGAAATGCGTCTAATTTCGATTATATAATATCTCTACTACTATTCATCAGTTTCAAGATGTCGATGTAGTTGTTTTAAGTCATTTTGAAATTAATATTTACCTTACACCATTACAAAGAAGATAATATGTAAAGGAATTCTGGTTCATTCTTAAGACTAGCCTGTAAATTCACTTTAACGATCTAGAGAGAACTTCAAACTGCTAATGAGTTCGCACAACATGTGCTACAGCTATGCCATGTTTACCTCTCTGAATTGACGTTGTCAAGGATGCTTTGCCTTGGTCAATCATTGCTTTTTGGCCAAATGCAGGGCTTAAACATTGTTATATTTGTACATAAACCGACTTTTTTTTTATTTTATGACGTATAAAAATATCATTTGACGCTATTATAATATGGCTTGAAAAAGTAGAAATTCATATCCACGGAGTTGAACTAGCCATTGGTTGGTGAACAATTCCTTTTACAGAAACGAAAAATGCTGTTGACATTTAAAAATGGAGAAGTTTTCTCAGGCTGCAGTATGACCGCATATCACCATCCATGTTGATATCGGTGCTGACTTTTGACTCCAAAGAGGTGCAGTTTTCGACGACTTTGAAGGTAGGATCACCAATCTGTACATATCCTCTGAGTAAATCGAATCAATTTTTAGCAGGGCTGGTGGTGATACCAGCCTTATTTTGGTTTTTGCTTTGTAACTTTCCAACCCGAGGTTCAGTGCCGCCTGCTTAATCCTTTGGTAAGCTTCTGCTACATAGGAGATCCTCAAACCAATGATGTCTATGTCATCAGCGTATGCGAAGATCTGGAGCAAAGGGCCCTGCGGAATTTCCATCCACCTTCATCAGGCATGTGATGTTGGTCATTGTCATTCGTACAAGTGCCAGGCAAGCTTGGCCGGGATTCCAAATAAGCTCATTGCGTCGCATAGTTTTACCCGTCTATCTTGTATATGGGGTTATCCCATACCTCAGGAATGATTATGATGAATTTCCTGTTCGAGTGCTGCACCACCGTTTTTGATCAGCTCGGCTACTATTTCGTCGGTACCTGGTGCCTTGCTATTCTTAAGCCGACGGATGGCCTTTCGTGTGTCTTCAACGCTAGGTGACAGTAGCATGATATCATCTGCTAGTTGAGCCTCTAGCTCTTCGTTAAACTGATCATTTCATAATTCATCAAAGTACTGAGCCCATCGCAAGAGGACCTCTGGCTGGTAGCTGGCCAGATTTCCATCCTTATTTCGACAGCAAGTCAACTTAGGTCTGAAGTTGATTCGGTGACCTGCTATCTCCTGGTAAAACTTTCTTCCTGGTCCGTATCGCACTCACTTATATGAAAAGAAATAGTCTAGTCTTATTCACTTTGTACAGAAATTAAGTAAATATTGTGATCTAGTAAATCTATGGCCGAACTTTTTGATAGATATTAATTGATAAAATTATTTATCTGTTTTCTACAATTTAAATCGTTGTTAAGACAATGATTGAGCTGTCAATTTTAAATAATAAGCTTTAAACTAATTCTGCGCAAAGTTAGTTTAACGAATGCACAAGTAATAAAAATAGAACTACTACGGAAAAAAAACGTTAAACTTTGTTCAGACCTTATATCTATCTGCTGTCTTATGTTACTTAATACTTCAAATGATTGTTCGAGCAATCGATATGATAACATTCTTCGAATGAGGTTTGCCAATCAAATTCTATTGGTCATGGAAGCTGGAAGTCGCTTTGATCGACGACGGGCGATTGTTTGCGCGAACTGACCATAACCATGCCCAAATTGATCTCCATAAAGTTCGACATTGTCGTTAAAAGTGGTTTGATCATATTAAGGCTCAAAATTCTGACTACAGACAAAAAAAACGATGGATGCATCGGTGAATCTTTCGAATCGCTATTCGAAGAAGCAATAAGTAATTCACAGCTCACTGATATTGTATTTAGATATCTCTTTTCTTCTATTTGAATTTTTAAAAGCTGTTTGCTATATTTAAGCGCCTAGCTTAGCACTACTTTACGATTAAATTCATACGAACCTGCTGCTCAAGCGATCGAACACCAGACAAAAAAACCCCTCACTATCCATACGCAAAATTATTTCATTACGATAAAATAAACATTTGCTTTTCATTTGCAGGAAACGAGACAAACTTTCACCATCAACAGCTTCGGTAAGAAAATCTGGAGGGAAAACCCCGAGCAGCAGCAGCATCTGCTGCAGAAGTCAAGTGCGGCATCACGATGCATAAAAAATCATGGCGTTAGTTTGGTGCGGGATATTGCTGTGATGATTATTTTTATTTCTCGTGACACAGACAGCGCAGGCAGAAATTAGGATTAATTGCATTGATTTCGTTAAGTACGAGGATTGTTTCTTACACGTATCGCTGTTCCCTGAATCGTCCATATTCCTTTTTTTTAACGCAAAATATTTCTCCTTTCTTACCTAATGGCGCAGCAAACGATTTGCCCGAAACTCATCCGGTCAGCAGCTTTTCTAATTTCTTACTACCGCAGCGAAAGTTTTCGCTTTGAAATATGCTGTCAGCATCACACAAAACCTTAATCTAAGAAAGGTTTCTTATCGGAGCAGCAGAAGTTCTTGTGCCAAACAACAAAGTCCGACGGTGCATACCAGACCGCCCATAGCCGACTAAGGCAAAAGGCCCACCAAACACTGAACCCGAAGGCTTTGGTTGAGAAATAAATAAACAAAGAAAAAGTCCGGCAACGAAACACCTTCTCTGTTTTTTCGTTCGTACCGGCTAGGATTTATGGAACTCAAGAAGTCAGGAGTTTCGGCCAGTAGAGGCAACAGGCATCTACAGTGCGCTGTATTTGATTCTCTTTTCTTGGTGAAGTTTTAACAAGTTTTTGGGTTGATGCAGTGTGTTGTGTGGATGTGTATACCTTGCAGCAGAGTAAGGTGGAAAAGTGTGGTTACTTGTTGAAAGAATGTGAAGCAAAAGCAGGACTCACCCAAGCATGCACACGATGTGACCCAGGAGGACACTTAAATCGAGCCGAAATTTACAGCTTTTCTTGAGCTAAACAACGCATTTTATCACAAATACTCTAAAATTTCACAGTAAGTTCTTAAGATTCTCACTATCAACTAGCTAACAAAGACTCATTAACAGGCAAGCGACACTGTCGCGCTACATTCACAACCAAAATTGACACACGAAAATGAATCATTAAATCGCACCCCGATGGGGATTGAATAAAGTAGTTGGAAGTTTTTGTATCGAAACCCACTAATCT
>KZ061629.1:478002-500405 GCA_002091835.1 Anopheles maculatus | reverse complement strand
ACCACTAATGTCATGCAGGGCACATCTCATCTCGCTCATTACCACACAAATGGGGAGGCCCTTTTTTCGTCAACAGTGGCGCGCTGCTCATCGAAAACTATTCCCGTTCGCGCTCGATTAAGCACGTGCCGTAAACGTTTTTTTTTTGTGTGTGTTCCGAAGCTCACGTTTTATTGTAATTTATGATGTGAAAAAAAATATCTCACCACACTCGGTGAAGGCTACTACACATTCTTCCGGTAGAGCAAAAGAAATTTGAAAAAAAGGGAGATGTCAAAGCGTTATACGGAAACTCAAACAAACAGTCTGCTTCCCTGGTGGTAATTGGATGTAGGGTAATTAAAGTATTTTCTCGTTATTCTCTACCCATCGCGATTTTTTTTTATTATCTCCTCCATCAGGACGCTGTTGCGTCGTTCGGTGGTGCACTTGTGTGTGTGTGTGCCTTACTGATTGAAGAAGACTTCAGCACGCTTTCAAGTGTCCTCCACTGTGGACACTCTTTTCGAGAGCGCGCTCCAAACAGCAAGTGGTGGCGTCTCTTGCCAGCTTTGATAATGAGATGCTGTGATACTAAAAGGCACCAAGAAGAAGAGTTCCTGGATGCTGCCACCAGTCCTTTGACGACTACATTTTTACTATAAACGACACGAGCAATGGAAGAATGGTAATGCGGGAAAAGATTGATAACGTTGGCGCTTTTATTTCCGGTAGCTTTGGGCTGTCATAATTTAGCCAACTTCCCAGTCCACACAAAGTGAAAACAAAAGCCTTTCGCCCTTAGGCAGATGGGTAATAGAATTCTCTACACTCGTAGCCTGGACTGCGTTGTTTTTTGTTTGCTTTGCCACCTTCCAGGACCATTCGAAACAGGAGAGCTTCGAACGAATGGCAACAGATACACCTTCCCATGACCATGACGTCCATGAAGTGCCGGTAAACATCATCAACGTAAATGAGATTGGCTAGTGTCCACAAACGGTGTAATCCTTTGCCTTGGCGGAGGTGTGTGCCTGAACAGTTGTTTTAAAAATTCAAATATTCATTTCACACACCCACCGCTCCCCTCTCCTGCTCTCCCATGCTTCCCGGAGAGATGGTCCAACTATCTCCGTATCCCACACCAGAAATAAAAGACAGCAGGATAGGAAACCCGTTCAAGCCCGTACCTCGACTGGGGCGGCTTTTGTTTTCGCGCCACGTCAACCAAAATTGAACGCCCCGGGACCATATTAGCTGCTGCAGAGAAAACAACGATCTCTCAAGGCCCTCAAGGTTAGGGTAAACATTTTCCGTAAACAGAGCCCGTGCTAGGCCTGCATAAGAAGCCAATATGGGGCGTAATGCATTCCAGTCAGTCAGTCAGTGGAAACTGTTTAAAAGATATGTCAAAAGAAGCGGTTCCTTTACATCATCCCCAGTGCTCTATGCTGTTGCTTCTAAACTACCTTTCTTGACCTCATTTTCTGTGTCCGTGTGTTTGTTTGCACGGCTCGGTTCGTCCTTGTTGCCTTCTTCGAGAAGCAGGTCTTCCTTGCTTTTGCACATCTTCTCGCGTAACAGCTTCTTGGGAAGGTTGACTTTGGCCCATTGAATAATTGAAGCTGTTTGTTTGTAAACACACACACACAGACCAAGGTGGCTAAATTTAGCTTCCGGACAGCATCCTATGCTTGCCCCCGGTTAGGACAGGATATCCACGAGCGTCTCAGAAAGTATGGTGAATTTACTTTAAACAGGGTGGATGTGTTTTCGATTTTCTCCATCTTCTCTGCACGCATGACATGCAAACGGAACTCATGTCACACGCAACAAGCTAGTAAACGTGACTTTAACGAAACGCACGCACACAACCAACCGAACCGAACAGCACATACGTACGCATTTACGTGCGATTTAAATGATTAAACGTGTGGCTGTGGTTTTGGGGGTTACGTACAGTTAAAAATGTATCTTAATAAGGTTTGGTAAAACACTATCTTTAAGCGTCATTCTTCCGCCATTTTGTGTGCTTGCGCCATTAACGACTTTTTCTGCTCTTTACTCTTTCTTGCAGTGCGCAATATTTACCCATATCAAACAACAGGCCAGTGTCCGCGTCAAACGTACCACCATAAACAATTCCACCCGAAACCGTCTTCCAAAGCTGTCATATCGTTTGTTCCGTGAGTCGACAAATTTCGACAAGTTCCAGCGAACAGCATCTTATCAGCAGCATCCTTTTGATCGTCAACGTCCTCAACTGCGCGTACCTGCTAGATACCATGTGGATGGGACGATGTGCACGACTGGTGGCCCGTGGGTGCCTGCTGGAGAACCAGCCAGCGTTACCCCAGCGCGCACTACTTAGCACCATGCGACAGGTGAAATTTCTGGAGGACACAATCTTCCCCCCGGAGAACGGGTTCGAGCAGAACTCGCTGTACGGTAACAACATTCCGATACCGCAAGTTACCCTGGACCGGTACCTGTGGGATCAGTTCAGCAATTGGACTAACAAAACCGCTGTGGTAAGCTATTGATTCCAAACCAATCTCTCTGCGGGCACATGGCACGGGTACCTGAGGTCCAATCAAAACGGTTCAAAGTACGCGCTGGTGAAGCTGTCAAGTCGTTAGCCAATTGTTTTATGAGATAATTTATTTGCATCCCGCCGAGTGGCGGGTGATGTCCAACGGTTCATCACGGTTTGTTTGACCTGCCTGCCCGGGAGGAGTAGGCGCGTTATCTGATGTACTCTCCGGGATGTTGTTGCACCGTCGTGTGTTCAGCGGACACAACGGGGATCAAAGTGCGAGATGTCTACCAGACTTGGGCCCCGGGCATTATCTACAGTATTTTACACTTCTCTTGATAGCACACATATTCGCCCAAAAGTTAGCCAATTGGACGGGGTTTTTTGGGAAACAACGCGCGCCTACGGTGCGTTATCAACGACTTACTATACCGGCAAGAACCGGTTCATGGCACCAATTGGACGAGTAGGTTAAATGAACGACCCTCAATGGATGGGGTTTGATTGCGAATTCGGATCCATTCTGAGGAAATGCTTCTCGTTCTTGGTCAGACCAATCTAGGGTGATCCAGAAATGTTACCCAAAGTCAGCCTTATCGCTATGTCCGCAAAAAAACTAGCTTTACGCAATTGCTGTTTAGAATGCTTATCAAAATTCCAATCCATTCTACTTCATCTTTAGGTTTGCGGCATTACTGGGCGTAGCTACACGTACGGAACACTGCGAGATCATTGTGCGGCCCTTGCGATTCGATTGCAGCGTAAGCTGAAGCTCACATCCGGCAACACGCTTGCCATTTGTCTGCCCAACATTCCAGAGTTCCCGCTCGTCACGTTCGGTGCTATCGAGGCCGGTCTGATTGTGACGACCATTAATCCGATCTACACGGCAGGTAAGCGCCACGTTGGGAATTTCATCTCTTCCAGTGCAATAATGTGCTGAGTTGTCACACGATAGGGCCATTGATAGGGACCATTGACTGGAGGCAGGGCAGAGTTTATCAATCACATCCTCACACAACTAGACGCCAATTAGTCACGGTGCGGGCGTGTGTGTACGGCCCTTATCGATCATTAATTGAATGTCGTGCTCTTATCGGGCATGGGGGTGAGAGCTTACGGAACAGAGAACCGATCACTTCCTTCTTTCTTGTCACAACGGTCACGACACGGAAAGAAAATAGGCCACTCATCACGCTTATCGTAGCGTTGTTTTTTTCATTTTTTTTGTGCCTTACAGCAAGTCAGCAAACTTGAACCCACGAACCAGTATCGATCGCTTTTACGATTCGGTTCCATTTCCCAGGGATCTGTTTGGCAATCTAACGAGAGTGGTAAATTATACCAATTGGCCGCGATAAGCGCGCTGATATTGCTTGATATTGCCCTTTTTCGGTGCTCGTCGTCTGAGCCTTGAGTGATTCAGCTAGTGATATGTCAGCGTTTCTTAAGCACGGAAGATAACATTCAACTGTCATCAGCAATCGATCAGTTCGTCTTTCTACTGTTCCAATTTTTTTGTTGCTAATCTCACTGTACAATGTCCATTTTTCAGAGGAAATTTCCCGACAGCTCGTGGACAGTGATGCGAAGATACTGATCGGACTGGCATCCAACTATGCAGTATTAAAAGAGGCGGCAGCGCAAGCCAAACGTGACATACCGATCGTCTGCATCCGGTGCACTAACGATGAGAGTCTGCCAGCCGGTGCGATCGACTTTGTCGAGCTCGCTAATCCGAAAGGTAAGGTGCTGGCGTCCTATTTTGTGCGTCCCTGCATACCATTTCTAACATCTCGTTTGTGTCCTTAGGTATTCACTACAGTGAGCTGCGCCAGCATGATCGCACGGCGGACGATATCGTCTTTTTGCCGTACTCCTCCGGTACTACTGGTCTACCGAAGGGGGTTGAGTTGACGCATCTTAACGTCGTGTCCAATAGCGAGATGCTTGGTGTGAAGGCTGGCACTGGAACGGTCGTGTTGCCCACCACGGACACGTTCCAGGATGTGCTGCCGTGTGTGCTTCCGTTCTTCCACATCTACGGGTTGACTGTTACGATGATCTCGAAGCTGCAGCAGGGCTGCAAGCTGGTAACCTTGCCCAACTTCAAACCCGACACGTTCCTAAATGCTCTGGCCGAACACAAAGGCTCAGTGCTGCATCTCGTACCACCGATAAGTGAGTACCGATATCTGAAAACATTCAATTTTCTCTCGGTGTGCCCTAACCAATGAACTACCTCTCTTTGATTTGTAGTCATTTTCCTTGGACACCATGAAGGCGTTAAGCCAAAGCACACGGAATCCATCCGGAATGTGTTCTCGGGAGCCGCTCCAATGGGAACACCCGACGCAGAGCGCTTCACCGCACGAGCCCCAAATGCCGAGTTCATTCAAGGATACGGATTAACCGAGACGGCTCCGGTTGTGCTGATGGGAGCGCTTGGTTCCCGCAATTACGCGTCAGTCGGATCACCCTGTCCCCGCACTCAGGCCAAGATTGTCGACTTGAACGATCCCACCAATACCGCCCTAGGACCCAACATGTCCGGTGAGTTGCTGGTGCGCGGCCCTCAAGTAATGAAGGGCTACCACAACAACCAGAAAGCTACGGAGGAAATGATCATCGAGGGTGGTTGGTTGCGCACCGGTGATATTGCGCACTACGATGACAATCTGCAGTTCTACATCACCGACCGGCTGAAGGAACTGATCAAGGTGAAGGGCTTCCAGGTGCCACCGGCCGAGCTGGAGGAGCTGTTGCGTTCGCACGAGTCTGTGGTCGATGCAGCCGTCGTCGGTATGCCGCATCCTGTCGCTGGCGAAGTACCGCGTGCTTTCGTCGTCACGAAACCAAGCGCCCGCGTCACGGAGGACGACCTGAAGGCGTTCATCGCGGAGAAGGTGGCCGTGTACAAGCGGCTCGACGGAGGCGTCACCTTCCTGGACAGTATTCCAAAGAACGCGTCGGGCAAGATCCTGCGGCGGCAGCTTAAGCTGGAGTACTGCTCTTAGGACGCTTTCTTGTGACCCCGGTCCTAAATGCTCTGGCCGAACACAAAGGCTCAGTGCTGCATCTCGTACCACCGATAAGTGAGTACTGATATCTGAAAACATTCAATTTTATATCGGTGTGTCCTAACCAATGAACTTCCTCTCTTTGATTTGCAGTCATTTTCCTTGGACACCATGAAGGCGTTAAGCCAAAGCACACGGAATCCATCCGGAATGTGTTCTCGGGAGCCGCTCCAATGGGAACACCCGACGCAGAGCGCTTCACCGCACGAGCCCCAAATGCCGAGTTCATTCAAGGATACGGATTAACCGAGACGGCTCCGGTTGTGCTGATGGGTGCGCTTGGTTCCCGCAATTACGCCTCAGTCGGATCACCCTGCCCCCGCACTCAGGCCAAGATTGTCGACTTGAACGATCCCACCAATACCGCCCTCGGACCCAACATGTCCGGTGAGTTGCTGGTGCGCGGCCCTCAAGTAATGAAGGGCTACCACAACAACCAGAAAGCTACGGAGGAAATGATCATCGAGGGTGGTTGGTTGCGCACCGGTGATATTGCGCACTACGATGACAATCTGCAGTTCTACATCACCGACCGGCTGAAGGAACTGATCAAGGTGAAGGGCTTCCAGGTGCCACCGGCCGAGCTGGAGGAGCTGTTGCGTTCGCACGAGTCTGTGGTCGATGCAGCCGTCGTCGGTATGCCGCATCCTGTCGCTGGCGAAGTTCCGCGTGCTTTCGTCGTCACGAAACCAAGCGCCCGCGTCACGGAGGACGACCTGAAGGCGTTCATCGCGGAGAAGGTGGCCGTGTACAAGCGGCTCGACGGAGGCGTCACCTTCCTGGACAGTATTCCAAAGAACGCGTCGGGCAAGATCCTGCGGCGGCAGCTTAAGCTGGAGTACTGCTCTTAGGACGCTTTCTTGTGACCCCGGTCGAGAGACCCCGATATTACCCATACTGCGTGAGAAGAGGAGGGCAGTCCACTACTTTGTAAAATCTCATCACCTCATCTAGCTCGAACGGGACGGCACCGGGTGCGCACCGCACTCGCCGAAGATCGTTTCAGTAGCGTAACTATTTCCTCACGGACAGACTGTTTAGGTTGATAGGGTGCACAATGGCGGTGGCATTTAAACGGAAGCCACCGGTGGATGGTTTCTGTGTTTGATGTATGTTTTGTTGTAGGACGATAAAATGTGCGTATTTTTTGTTTGTTTTTAAATTGTGTGTAGTCGTATCGTTTCCTTAAACTTCCTGGAGCCCAGGCAGAGCACAATGTGAAAAGTACACGCGAACAGGAAGGTCTAAACTTAAGGAACAACCATTTTTATGATTTATAATAAACGGATAAACTTTGCAAACTCTTACCAATGCCAATAACGCTCTCTCTCTCTCTGTCTTTTGAACTGAATTTAATAAGAAAATATACTATATACAGGGTGTTCGAGATAAATTTGACAGTTACATTTTTGTTTATAACTCGTGATTGAATTGGCATAGGAAAACAAGCAATACCGTCATTCGACAGCTAAAAGACAGAGAGACAAGCAGCGAAAACATCCCGTGATAAAAAAAAATGCCAAAAAAGAGTACATTGTGGAAGCGGATCACATGCATCATGATGATCCGCGCCGGACGCGACAACCGCGACATCATGCAGTGCGTGCAGTGTTCGCTGAATACGGTGAAGGCGATCCGGAGTGAGCTGGGAGAAAACAGCGACGACGACGAAGCGGCAAAAACCACATTCTCAGCGGCGGGATTGCGTGCGGACCGACGCTTACCTGGCTGACCTCCAGGCGCGCGTAATGGAAAATCCGGGGATCGGAATTCGGCCGTTGGCACGTGAGATGGGGGTGATGGGGGGGATGGGGGATCACGAGAGTGGCCAACGACTGGCCGTACGTGTTCCAGCAGGATTCCGCTCCGTGCCATACAGCCTCCAAAACGATAAAGTGGTTGGCGGCCAATTTCAACGACTTCACCGCGCCGAATGTGTGGCCTCCCAGAGCTCCCCAGATCTTAATCCAATGGATTATTTCGTGTGGGGCGCGGTGGAACGGGACACCAACAGAACCTCCAGCAACACCAAGGCGGAGCTGATGTCGAAAATCAGGTCCGTTTTCGCGGCCCTACCTCGCGAAACTGTCGCCAGGGCTTGTTTTCGGTTCCGGAGACGGGTGGAGGCCGTAATAGAAGCCGAGGGCGGATATTTTGAATAAAATGAATAAAATACATGGTAAGCTACTATTTCTAAAACAAAAAAACAATTTCCCCGACAATTAATTTTGTCATAAAAAAATTTTGTCTTTCTCCGTAGGTGACTGTCAAATTTATCTCGAACACCCTGTATATGTATATCTCTTTGGAAAATCAAAACTTTACATCGGATGCAACTTCTATCGTAGGACTGAAGCAAAGGACTTTGATCACCAGCAAACTCAGCGTTATACTTTAATTTTTCTCTGTTCTAAAATCCACCTTTCTCCAAATTATCTAATAGTGTCATTTGTTTTCCGACTTGCGGAAAAAACGAAACAATGTGAGTAAGGACCCGGAAATTGTGTGTGTGTGCAGTTCGACAAAATCAAAGTAAATAAATACTAACAACAACACTCCTCACTCACACGCCGTACCTTGTACCAATGCAACGGAAAAGAATATAGTAAATAAAAAGGACGAAATAACAAAGGAAACGGAAGTAAACAAAACCATATCTCATCGTAAATCATATAGAAACTAAGAGGTAAAAATCAAATTACCTATTAACTAACGGCAGCGGTGCTAAACGTTTGCCTTTGCACCAATTCCCTAAAGACACCTCCATCGGTTGCGATCAGTTCCGCGTAATTGCCATGCTCGACGATTCGGCCATCCTGCAGCACCGCAATGTTGGTCGCATTACGGATCGTACTGAGCCGATGGGCGATCGTCAGTACGGTACGGTTTTTGGTTAACTTTTCCAGCGCATTCTGTATCAGTTCTTCCGATACTGCGTCCAGTGCGCTAGTTGCCTCATCGAGAATGAGAATTTTAGGATTCTGTGTGTGAAAGGATTGCAATTATGAGACGGCCGGAAGAACCCGTGGGGTACGATCAACTCACCCGGATGATGGCACGCGCAATGGCTACCCGTTGCTTTTGACCACCGCTCAGCATTACGCCGCGTTGTCCCACGAGCGTATTGAGACCGTCCGGGAAGTTGCGAACGAATTCGTCTACGTGCGCTTCCCGCACGACACGCTCGAAGTTACTTTCGGATATTTTTTCACCCATGTTCAAACCGTACAGAATGTTTTCCCGAATGCTGCCACTGAACAGTACCGGTTCCTTGAGGCGGTGAGCAAGATAACGATTAGTTCGTTTGTTTCGTTTGGAAAGAAAAAGATGGACACGTATTTACCTGATTAACTGCACCGATATGACGACGTAGCGAGGAAGGATTCAGGTCACGCAAATCGGTTCCATCCAACCGTACCGAGCCTTGTTGGGGATCGTAAAGTCTAGAAGGTCGTGAGTAATGAATGAGAGTTCGCAAGGATAGAACTAGCGCCACCACTCACCTTAACATTAAGGAAGCAATGGTAGACTTGCCCGATCCACTGCGTCCTACAACGGCTGTCGAGGTACCTGGTTCGATTGTCAAGTTTACTCCGTTCAGGATGGCTGCATCCGGACGGGAAGGATAGTGAAAGACTACGTCACGGAACTGAATCTGTCCCTCCGGTGGCTTGGTAACCTCGATTCCTCCTATTCATCGCAAGAAACACATTATAATAACCTTGATTTCAGTGATTTGAATTATCTACGTACCTTCGATCGGGATTGTGTACTTCCTGTCGATAATTTCCCACAGTCTACTAGCCGAACCGACACCCTTATTAAGTTCGGTGTAGAAATTACTTAATCCTCCTATCGAGATGGCAGTGTAGCCGGCGTACAGGATGAATGAGGTTAGGGCGCCTATCGTCATTTCCGAATTGTTTACCATCGTGCCACCGTAGTAGAGTACCGATAAAATTATAATATTTCCCGAAAGTCCCGTCTGTTGATCGATTTAATAACTTTACATTAGCAAACCTTTTAATTATCTTTCATTACTCTAAATTTACCATTCCATAAAACGTGGCACGCGCCTTCGTCTCCCGGTATCCGATGTTGAGCGCATCCAGCAGCTGTTCGGAGAATAGTTGCTTCTCGAACCGTTCCTTACAGAACACTTTCACCGTCTTCACATTGCCCAACCGTTCCTCGCCGACCTTCATAATTTCTGCATACTTGTCCATCAGTTCGCGCGTAATGTTACGCACATACCGTCCGTAAACAACCGCACCGCCGGCAACACA
This sequence comes from Anopheles maculatus, assembly GCA_002091835.1. Classification (NCBI taxonomy): domain Eukaryota; kingdom Metazoa; phylum Arthropoda; class Insecta; order Diptera; family Culicidae; genus Anopheles; species Anopheles maculatus. The sequence goes on along the minus strand of KZ061629.1, from coordinate 490,524 downwards.
AGGCACGATACACATTCCCACCAGTGCAAGGTGAGGCGAGGTGTAAATCATCATTCCGGTACCGGCCAGTATCATTGCTGACGAGCGCAACCCATCGGATAGGTTCATGCTGAGCGAATTGCCCACCAGGTACGTGTCGGAGGAAAGCCGATTCACCAGCTCGCCCGTCCCTTTCCGATCGAACCAACCGGCTTCCTGGTTCAACATGGAACTGTACAACTTGGCACGGATGTTTTTTGTTATTCGTAGAGCTAAAAGTAATGGGACCGGTTAAATAACAGCTAGCAGATGGAATCGAACCGCCTACGTACAAGCATTACTGAATAGATAAACACGGCCAAAGTTTGCCAAACCACCGAGTAGAAAAATCCCACCAAGAAGTAGACAAAATTGGTCCAACTTTTCCTTCGCCATGCCCGTTTCAGCCGAGCTAGCGTAGATGATGTCCAGAATTTTGCCCAACCCAAACGGGACCGACATTGTGATTGCGGATGAAATTATCAAACATCCGATGCCACCTGGAAAAGAGAGAAAAACATAAAGAAGTCAGTCAGGCAATCTGTTTTATAATTATCAACACGTTGCCGGTTTCGTTTTATCAACCTGTTATATTCCATTGCTCGGATTTCGCAAACTCCAGCAGCCGCTTCACATCGGACGATCGTAGCTTCAACTTGGACTGTTTCGTAACCGACTCATTCTCCTGCTCGGAGCTCCCGCTAATTGCACCATTTTGGTCTGCCTCTGGTTTACCGCTGCTACTAGCAGAGCGGTAGCACGCTGATGTTCCTAACCACCGATTGCCGGCTATCAGCTGTTGATTACGAAATCCTTCTGCACCGTATCGGTGGCTGCCACCAGCAACGCACGACCGTCTTCGGAAACTATGCAACGTGTTTCCTGCTGTCCTTTCGAACCCATTCGTGCTAGAGATGAAGCGACGCGAGTGAAACGTACACAGTCGGAATTTACTTTCACTTCCTCTAATCACATTTATAAACATAGTAAATGAAGCTGGAAAATTTGGAATGGGGAAAACGAAATGTTACATTAACGAACTTCACGATGAATGTGCTACTATCCGCAGAGGATCGTACGACGACGTTAAAGGTAAATTTATGTACTCACAACTCCGACACGGGATTACCTGCGGAACGATGAAGCTGCAGCGCGCCTTGCAAGTTTTCTTTTCAAAATAAAAAGAGCAAAATTGGTGAAATGTTTTGTTTACCTTTTCGGATCTGCTCGGTTTGACAGTTCCCTCTACTGTAGTGGATTTTGAAGTGACCGCTGGAAATTGATAATAAAAATATCGCATAAAAAGCCTTTCCGAATAGTTATTTAAGTCCAACGCTATGAATTTTATCGTAAAACAAGGCTGTAAATACGCAACTCAAAGCAATAAATCAAATAGGCTAAATTTATTTTGCTGACCCAAACCAAATGCTGAAGCAGCGTTTTGCTAGACCATCGCCTCATACGCTTTTTGACAGCTCCGCTGTCATCTATTATTTATCTTGACGCTGTAAACATGTAAACAGTGTTGCAGGTGAAATATTCCACGACGGTTTGCGAGCGTTTTGTGGGCGGAAAATAACATAAAAGCTAATTTAAGTGAAGTAAGGCAACATTAATTACAAACACAGATAAAGCATATACTAATAAGAGAACAATTGCAGATACAGTAGTGTTGTTGGTTGGCTGCAGCATAGCATAGCCATGGATTCCGATGATGGTGGTACGAAGCGGTCGGGCAGAGGACGCGGACGCGCTAGAGGCACCCGGGGCCGTGGTCGCGGACGTGGCCGTGGTCGTGGAAAGAAAGCTACCCGTGTAATCTCATCCGATGAAGAAGAAGAAGTTGCGTCGCCTGAACCGGAAAAGGAAAACAGCACTGTTGTGCCGGAAAAATCTGCACCAGCTGCTACGTCCACTAAGCGCCGCAGCGTCGAGCAGGAACCCGTAAAGGAACCGGCACCGGTCGTGCCACCGCCGACGGCGACCCCACAGCCAACCGAACAAAATCCGGAACCATTACCGGATACGAGCATTCTGCCTGCTCCTACCAGCGCTCCACTCATCATCGACATGGAGGCAGACATTTCACAGCTGGAAGCGCCCACCTTCACCACCATCAGCCGTGGCCCGCCGGAACCGATGGTGCGCTTGAACTGGAACCACAAGGTCAACCTGATCGGTGAGAAGGTGCTCAATCCGATGATTTACTGTTGCGATCAGTGCGACAATCCGATCCTAATCTACGGCCGGATGATACCTTGCAAGCATGTATTTTGTTTGCAGTGTGCGCGCTCCGATACGCTGAAGGCGTGTCCACGCTGCAAGGAGAAGGTCGTTCGGGTGGAACAAACGCGTCTAGGTACCGTTTTCATGTGTACACACGGTGGCACACGGTACGGCAATACAGGCTGCCGGCGCACATATCTATCCCAGCGAGACCTGCAGGCACACATCAACCATCGCCACGTGACCAATCCTGCCCCGCCCACTCCGCTGACACCCGCCCAACCATCAATTCAAACTGTCCCGGTCCAACCGATGGAACTATCGCCAATGAGCAAGCTGCTGTCGGAAAAGGTAAATGCCGGTGGAGTTGCTCCACAGCGCAAAAACTCCAGCGAACAGCTAAATTCACCCCGGGCCGGTATGATGCGACAGACTGAGCTGGGTGAAGGTTATTACGGTTACGGAAACAGCGGATCGTTCACAAACACCAGCCATTCCACCAGCGCGGCCCAACAGCATTTGTCACGCACCGGTTACTCGCCGTACGGAGGACATCAAACATCGTCTCCACAACAACAATCGCAACAGCAGCAGCAACAGCAACCATCGTCCGGATCGTCCTCTTTGTGGAACCTATCCTCCAATCAGTACTATCGTTAAGCTATCCAACTGTCCAATTCAACAACTAAGCATGTAGCCGGAAGAGTCAAATCTCAAATAGGACTGAGTCTCCCGTGCGTAGGACTGACCATTCACCTGTGGGTAATCCAATTTGCAGACATACCCCACCCTTATTCGAGAGAGAATTTAATCGAAAATGGTTGTAGGGCCAAACTGCGAGGAGGTAGTTTATTGTGAAAACTTGTGTTTATAAACCAATATTAAACGTACACTACACTGCAACTGACAAGAATAAAGTAAATCAATTTTAAAATTTAGCCATATCATAGACTGATTGTGTTTCTGTGAGAATTATAAATGTTAGAGATGTTGATGTCCAATCTCAGATCAATAAACATCAGCGTAACGGCACTATAACGTCCGTAACGTCTTTGCTGACGGTTTGGCGTTTGAGGAATACTTTGTCTGGCGTCAATCTGATGACATGACTTCTACAGAGACAAAAGGACAAGAAACTGAACATCGTGAGACACTTTATTGTGTTATTCACCCAGTGTACGAAAAGGGCGACAGACTGGACTATGCTAACTTTCGAGCCATCGCAGTCCTGAATGCTGCCTACAAGATTCTGTCCCGGATACTCTTCTGCAGACTTGCGTCCTACAGATTTTGTCGGAAGCTACCAAGCTGGATTTTTTGGAGGGAAATCCACTACCGACCAAATCTTCACTCTACGGCAAATCCTCCAGAAGTCATGGAGCACCAGATCCGCACGCACCACCTGTTTATCGACTTCAAGGTATCCTGCGATACCATAGATCGTACCGAGCTATGGAACATCATGCAGCAGTACGGTTTCCCTGCGAAACTGGTACGGCTGTTGAGGGCTACAATGGACGGTGTGCAGTGCAAGGTGAGAGTGTCGAACATGCTGTCGGAATCGTTCGAATCTCATAGGGGACTGAGGCAAGGGGACGGACTCTCCTGTATACTATTCAACATCGTTCTAGAAGGTGTCATGCAAAGCGCGGGCTTCGACATCCGGGGCACGATTTTCACCCGGTCTCTCCAATTCCTTGGCTTCGCGGATGACATCGATATCATCGGACGAACATCTACGGCGGTGTGCGAAGCGTACACCCGACTGAAACGCGAGGCCGATAGGGTTAGATTAAGGATCAATGCGACGAAGACAAAGTACCTGCTTGCCGGAGGCTCTGACCGTGGTAGAGCACGACTCGGAAGCAGAGTATTAGTTGACGGCGACGATCTCGAGGTAGTAGAGGAGTTCTGCTACCTTGGCACGATCGTAACTTCGGATAACAACGTAAGCAGCGAAACCCGAAGGCGCTTTCTCCAGGGAAAAACGTGCCTCCTACGGGCTCCACAAACTCCTGAGATCCAGAAGACTCCAACAACGAACGAAATACGCCATATATCGCACACTGATACGGTCGGTAGTTCTCTACGGGCACGAGTCCTGGACTATGCTGGAGGAAGACGCCAATGCACTTGCCATTTTCGAGCGGCGGGTGCTACGGACTATCTTTGGCGGTGTGTGCGAGCAGGGCGTATGGAGAAGGAGAATGAATCACAAGCTAGCTGTGCTTGGTTTGGTTTGATGATGCAGACATCCTGACGGTTGTCAAAGCCGGAAGGATACGCTGGTTGGGGCACGTGATGAGGATGCCGGACTCATGCCCTGCCAGGAAGGTGCTCGTCAGCGACCCGTTCGGCACGAGGCGTAGAAAAGCACAGTGAGCTTGGTGACTGGATCAAGTGGAGTCAGATCTGAGGGAGATCGGATGCAGCCGGGGGTGGAGGAGTGCAGCCATGGACCGAGTGTCCTGGAAACGGATTGGATGCCAAGCCAAGTATATTAGGTGTGCTCCCTAGGAGCAGGCCAAGAAAGAAAAAGAAGAAGAGTGACACTTTATAACAACTGTCAACTACATCCTTTGCCGTGAAAGAGGAAATAACCCAGAACATGGTGACTTCGTAGTTCTGGTTTATAAATTCTAGGAATCAGTGCAGTTGCCTAAACGAATTGGAAGAGCATCTGCAACAACAGCGTTACGCAGACGTCCCTAATGTGTCGTTCTCAATTAACGACACTGATAAAAAAAACTGTAATTTGTAATCGTCCTACTTTAGGTTCATTTAAAGTGACGTAAATCATTATCATGTCTAGCACATTACTGCCAATTAGTGTCTTAAAACACCTCAACAAAATGTCTCAATAAACCCTACCCTAACGATGATTTGAAGACTCGCATCTCATCTCTCATACATCCTCCAAACAACTCAACAACACGATGATGTTCTTGCAAGACATTTGCCGAAGACACAAAACGACGCGAAACCGCGGCATTACGGATTCTGCTTCACCAGCTGTTACCGTCCGAAAGGGACGCCAGTAGGATGGGTAGTAGTAAAAACTTTTCACCAAAACGACGGCGATGACGACTTCCGGCTCGAACGGGAGTTCATTTAAATAAATCGTTCCAATGAAACCCCGGTAAGTCAGACAAAACTTTACGAATAAAAAAAAACTCACTGCAATAAAGATTAGCGATGATTGTGATACTATCATAAGCTAGAGAAACAAGATTGTAATAAGGGGGGCACACAGGTGGTGGGGTACGTATGTTTTTGTACTTTTTCTTACTCTAACTTTATTTTTACTTCAAATAGTGCGCTAGAGATGCGATGACTTGTTTCCCGTTTTCTCTCACACTTGTTGCTGTGTTAATTATTTATTCTAATTTCGCGCTGCTCTCTTTTACGCCCTGCACAAGGATCAGCAACCGTTTCATCCAGCCAGTTTTTTTTTTCTTTTGCCATAATATACTTCCTAAGTATGCCGCGTTCCTTACTACCTACTAACCTATAATTCTGCATTGTGTATATGTATAGAGATATATATGTATGTATATGGATTTCGTAAAAAATATGTATTCTTTTCCCAGCATCCAGGGTCTGTCTTATCGCGCACAAACACACTCACACTAGTTCAGATTAAGGAGTTCAATAAACTTCGACGACAGGTTGTCATCGTTCGCGTATATCTTATGCCGTTAGCTGCTTAGCGACTAAAAGAGAACGTTGCATTGTTGTGAATCGGGGAATCATTAATTGGCATGATTTGCATTCCATTTCGTTTCGACAGGCCGCCGCCAAGGGGAAGTGATCAATTAGCAATAAGTGAGTATGTAATCAAAACTTTGTTTGTGACGTTAACGTATACTCTAACACGATATGAAGCGAAACACACACATGTACATCTCCTGTAGGTGAGCAGTTTAGGAAGAGATCGTACGATAAGGGATGAAATTAATCGCTTATTATACTGTGTTCAGAGCATGGTTTTCATTGTTTTCATCATTCTCATCTCGCGCCCACAATAGAATCAATAAACTAACAAACTATAAAGCTTGATAAAACAAATTGGGAGGGGTGTGAAATATAATACAAAACAGGCACGAACGAAGATGATGCGTAAATGAACCAAACACACACAAGGTTAACTAAATAAAGGTTATACTCTCTTACCTTCACAACTTACTTAAGCAGCTCTACCTTAACTTAAGAATTTCATTTTTTTTCGCATTTCAATCGGTTATCGGCCTATTTCTGTGCTAATTCAGTAGCAGCAATATGTTGTTTACGGCGGTAATAGTACAAATCAAACAATTAAAGTAACTGCTCACCTTTTCGTGTGTACATGTGTGTGTGCGTATCGGTGTGGTTTGCATTCGGAAAATGGGAGGATGATTTTTACAAGCTGTCTTAATTCTGTACAAACTTTATCGTTGCACTAGTAAATAAATTAAATTTATCTGCACACACACGCACACACGCTGTTCATATTCACAAATCTCAATAAAGTCCACGGGTAGCTCTTAGTGCCAGGTACACACTAATAAAGCAAAAAGATAAGGTTGGGCATTCGGGTGATCGTTTCTGATTGTTTGTTAAAGGAAAAATTACTTAAAGGCCCTTACTACTGTGGCTATTGGAATGTTAATGGAGCTTCTTGGAGGAAAAGATGAAAAGCGAGAACAATGTTGCGAGAGAGCGCCAAAGAAAAGGCTGGTTGCTCGGTATCATTACCATGACGTGACTGCAATCAACTGACATTCTCTTGACATAATAACCAGCGGCATCTGTCAGTGAGGACAAACAATGTAACATTTATTGCAAAGAAAAATACAGAATGAAAAGAACTGGCAAGAATTTCATGTAAAAATAAAGTCCCCGTCCATGCGTTCAGACTCGATTTGCCAAGGTAAGAGTATGTAAGTATAAGTCTAGAAGGTCTGCTGTCATTGTGTCATTATGTTTCAAATTCTAATTCATCCTCTTCCTTTTGGAAACCAATCAACAACAAACAAATTCTGTAAGTTCAAGTGTTAATAATCGAATTTAAACCATCAATTCCCTTTCATCGCGAGACCATGTGCTCAGCTTGAAGCCTGACTGCGTTCACCTAAACTGATTACGAATAAGAGATAAGTTTCCCTTTTTTGCACACGATATGTTTTATAGCGTATTTACTGTGAAAGAGTGTGAGACCTACTTTTACAGTGTGACATTTCTTCATGATACACCTTCCCGCAATCTATTTACCCAAACTATTGCTAATGATAAATGAGCAGATGGATGATTGTTATATGATGCGTAAAGAAAGTTCCGATTGAAATAGAGCATTAATGACTAGAGGAGTATAATAGGCGGTGGTATGGTGTATGGGGGAGCGGTTTGCTGGTGCGCTGATGCATATTTAAATCTCCTAAATCCGCGTCACTAACTCGTGATACACAAAATTCTACAAATTAAGTTCGATATCTGGTTGTTTAGCGCGCTTGCCCCTTCGGTGAGGCAGGTAAGGTGTTTCAGGCAGTTTGCAAGGTAATTTAGTTGCGCTTGAGAGGTCGCTAGTTTCCTTCTGTGTCTACCGTCAATTTACGTTTGGGGTGTCGCGCAGGCTAAGGTTATAGGCGCGTCCATGTATATATAGAGGTGACTACTATTAAGCTTTCGTTTTTATCCCCCCATTTTGTGATTTCTAAAAATTGATTTGCTGTTTTGTTCTGGTTTTGTTTGTTTGTTGCAGATTACTTACTCGTTTCGCTCCCTCTTCTTCTTCCCTCCTCTTTCACACTTTCTAGGCACTGTTTTGGTCCTCATGCGAGGAAACGCGCGACATTGATCTTTGTTTCTGTTGTGGTATCACAGTTAGCGATTTTGGTATTTTCGACAGCAACTTGTCGGGCGAATTGTCCATTTGGGAGGCGGCAATGCCACCCCCGTTCGCGGCCGTTGCCGCCGCAACAAACTCTTGCAGCTGGGCTTGCGTCACCAGATTACCACCCTTAAGCAGCTGATCGATCGGATTGATCGTCGTCGTTGCGTTGCTGTTGTTCGCAAGGTGTGCGGTGGAGGGTTGCGTGAACACAAGGGAGGTCGTCGCAGCGGCAGGTCTGTTGTTGATGCTGGAAGACGAGGCTGAGGACGAGGTTTGTGTCGTCACACCGCCACCAACACCGGTAAACAGCGTGGAAGAGGAGGATGTGAACAACGACGGTAGGGAGATAGTGTTGGCGGATATCATCATCGGCAGCACGGTCGTACTGTTGGGCAGGGAGAGTGGCTTCATCGACGGTGGGACCACCATAGCGGTCTTGTTGGCAAGACTATTATTATTGACCGTGGGCGTCATGGTTACGGTGAGGCCGCTACTTTTTTGAGCCGGATTTCCCGTCTTGCTCGTACCGCCACCACCACCACCGTACAGCGGTATGAGTGAGTTTTGTTCCAACAGCTGGTTGGGGAACTGTACCACCTTGGCGGCGTTACTAGTTCCGGAGGTGGTGGGCATATTGTTCATTAGAGTGTTTTCCACCGACGTGCTAGCTAATCGTAGCGCTGGCACCGGCGGTATGACCGGGGTGACTTGCTGCTGAGGAAGTTTGGGCTGGGGCAGCTGCGATTGCCGTTTGTTGGCGGCCGTCTGTATCATGTTGTGTTGCTGTTGGAGCAACTTTTCGCGCCTCAAGATGCACATACGGTTGTAGTCTTCGATCGAGATGTGATATGGTTTACCCCCGGACATGACCTGCACCAACTTTGGCAGCAGCCGTCCGTCAGCTGTTTGGTAGAGTGGGCCGGATTTAAGGCTTTCCGACACGCCGGGCGAGATCGGGAGTAGCGTTGGCCGCCAGGGACGTGTGGACGATTCGCGACGTTCCGCTTCAGTGAGTTGTTCCGGCATCTGGATGATTTCTCGCGTCGCATTTCCTACCGCATTGGTGTTGGCGGGTGTGTTAGTGGTGGTGGCGGTAGCAGCCGGGGGAGATTTCTTCGCCATCAGGACAGGGGACGCCATCTGTAGCAAGGATTGCTGTGAGGATTGGTTCAACAGTGACAGCTGTTTGTGAGTAGTTACCGTGACCGCTGCAGACGATGGAGGAGGCCCAGTTTGTCCCGGCGGAATGGTGGTGATTGTTACGCTCGGCTTACAGTTGATGCTGATAAGCTCGGGCGGGGAGGATAGTGCCACTTTCGGTTCGTCCAGCTTCACCACCTTCGCCACGTTCGAACCACTATTGTTCAGGGGGGAAGAAGTCGCGCTAGCACCAAAAGAAATGTTCCCACCGCCAGAATTTCGTCCACCTTCGTGTGAAAGCTTCCGTTTGAGACTGTTTTTCGCCGCCTGTTCACCACTGTTTGCTAGATGCAAATTATTCGACTTAAGCAAGCTGACGGGTGCCGGTGGCGAAACGGGAGTAATGTCCGATACATTCCCGGCAACCGAGAGAGCAGAGGAGGAGGAGGAGGAGGTGGAGGTTGAGGTTGTACCCGGCTTAGGACGAACCTTGTTAGCCGGTACGATGGTAATAGTAGCGCTGCTAAACTGTTGGAATATGCTACTCGTCTTGTCCGGGGCTGCATTCGCAGTGACCGGCGTTAACGAGGCCAACGCTGGTGGTGACGTCGGAATCGACGAAGGTATATTGTCGTACGATCGCAACCGATTCTGTACCGCCTCGGAGTACGTCGTTGCGTTATTTTTCGCCTGTGGCGACAGCACCAAATCACCATTCCGGAAGTACTTCTCCAGCAGGATCAAGTGGCGCAAAAAGCTCGACTGATTACCGTACGGTTTCTGCAGCTCTTCCCACAGCGCCCGCGTACTGTCATCGTACTGCATCGTGGATGTTACCTTCGTCCAGCCTTCCGGCGTTCGTACCGACGACGAGCTGAATGGAATGTTCACGTGTATGCCCAGTTCCTCTTCGCCCGGGAACAGTTCACGCATCGAAATGTTTGGATTCGATTTGAGCACCTTCGTCATGTCGATGTTATCGTCTTGCGATGATTGTTGCTGCTGCTGCTGCTGGTTCAGCACGGTCAGTGACTTTGTCGTCGGTATGATGCTAATCTCATCCAGCTCACCCATCTGCGACGCCACATTGTTCTCCACAATCGATACATCGGGCGATTTCCGGTTGCTGACGCGTCGCCTCAACGAAACGGAACTATCGCCGATGGAGAACAGATTGCCAAACGTTTGGTAGCGTGCTTCCGCGGCTGCCGGTTGCTGCTGCGGTGCGGAACACTCTTCCTCTTCCTCCTCTTCCGCCATTTCTTCGTCTTCGTCACCGTCCGAAATTACTATATCTGTGACCGGAATTGAGGCGCGTTGTCGGGGTACGGCAGTCGGTTCTACGCTTCGCATAGCATCAACTTCTTGCTGTAGTTGCTGTTGCTGCTGCTGCTCTTCTTCCGCCCGCTGACGATAGTTGTACAATCTTTAAAGAAAATGGCACCGGAAAAGGGGAATCAAATAAGTTTGTCGGACACTTGATGGCTACTAACGGAAGAGAGTGCGTCTTCACAATGGAGACGCCCGGTCGTTCATTTGTCGTGTGGACTAAGACGCTGAGTACGGCTAACGTTAGACGAATTTCCCATTCACCACTCATAGAAACATGACTAGCAAACAATGAAATGAATATTGCAACAAGGAAGCGATGCTAGGACGCCTTAAGATGTATTCGTTTCCGTACATTCAATTACGAACGAGTTTAAAACAAAAGTTCACGTTGGGTTTGAGGAGATGGTGATGATCAACTAGTCTGCAAAGTGTCAAGTCACAACACGTGCACCGGACACGGAAACGACAAGCTAATGACCGGACGGGCACCCATTCCCTTTGTTCACACAGACACACACTCACACTTACCTTCGATTGTAGTCCTTAACGAATTGAGCCCCTTTTGTTTTGGCTTCCGGGGGCTTAATCAATAAATTAGCATAATATTTACATAATTTACACACGACCAGCTCCGAGCTGTTCAGCCTCAGCGAAATACCCTGCTTCTGGATCAAGCGCTCCAGCTGTACAACGTTCTGTGGGGGATGAGAAGAAGACAAATAAATGGATATTACAATTCAACGCAACAACGAAGTATGTAAGGAATGTGTGCAAAGCAAAAGGTGCACATTCTGGTGGTGGCGATGGTCGCGCATTCTCGTTCAACTTTCTTTAGAAGATAGAGACGCTACGACAAAACCTCAAACCACACACACACCTATTGGCAAACGGTACGCTCCCTCCACAGTAATGAGCCACAAAATCTGACAGCTTCACTACCCAGGCAGAAGGCGGTCTTTTGGCCCACAATTTATAGTCATTTATTTCCGGTGTTTCTCCCTCACAAACACAAACACACACACGGAATACTTAGTACAAATGGTACACATGGTTCCGTTGAAGCGGTTTCGTACACATGGCGCAAATCATCAGGTGGCTTATCAGCTCGTAGTGCTTGTTACAGATGGAGATGTATTCGGCGGTCGACTTGGCCGCCTGCTCGAGATTGATGTCCAACTGTTTGCCAATTTTGCGCTTCATCTTCACCATCCACTTGCGGCGTAACGATTGCATCGCGTGTGCCGTACACTGCCGTACCGCACAGACTTCGCGCGCCTTGCCACCTGCCGTCGAACCATCGTCTACTGTTGCCGGTTGTTCGGTGGCGATGCTCGTCGAACCATCCTTGTTGGTGGTAACCTTAAGTACTAGCGGGGATACGGTCGATTGGGTGTTGGAGGTGTTGGTGACGGCACTCGAAACAATGCCGGCGGTCGTCGTCGGCGAGCTTGTCTGTGATACGGTGGTAGATTTCTTCTTCTGTGGCGGGCAGTTTGCTTTGCGATCGACGTGACGGTAGCAGGCATCACACAGGCAACTGTCAAGCGTGATCTTGGGCAAGGTAGCTGTGTATGAAAAGGCGGAGTTGAAGATAACGATTAGTCATGTTGCAACGGGACCTTCCTGCAAATTGCCAACAGCTTACCGAGCAGAATGCGCTGCTGCCGCTCGGTGGATTTTATGGCGGCAACGTGGCAAGGTGTGTCGTACAGTCCAAACTTGCCACCACAGTAGTTGCACTGGTCCCAGCAGAGTCGCTCCGGGTGCACATTGAAGGAGGAAGCTTTCTCCGGGATTACGAGCGACTTCTGTATCACTTCCTTCGAGGAAACGTTTTCGCTAGCCGTTTCTACCAGATTCACACCATCTGAGGGGGAAAAATAGAAGAAAGACATTAAACGATGAGACATATTTCGAATAATTAAAATCTATTACAG